>VWPU01003200.1:0-170150 GCA_013398955.1 Callaeas wilsoni
AACACCTGTCCAATCCGAGACACATGGGAATGAGACCGTCATGCAATGGGAGCGGGAACTAAAAATGCCAGCAGGACACCAATCTCCATGCATGGCTGGAGTATCAGCTACAATGCCAACATCTCTGTAAACAGTCATCTTCATAAAATGCCTGCTTATTCTTGGAAACGTGTTACCTTGTCCTGTAATTGTCTAGAAAGCAGAGTATGAAAGAGACCTCACATTTCAGTTCCAAGAACAGATTCTGGCTTCTGCAATCTCTAAACCACAAAAATTTTGGTTCTAGACATGTACTTTCCATCATCTACAGTTTGACAGGTTTTGTTCATAGTTTGGCTTCTTTTTTCCTAAAATGATATTCTAGTTGAAATTTTTCATGCATAAAAGCAATTAAACTTCAGTGAAATACTGTATAATTTTTGGCCTTAGGATTTTTTATCAGAAGATTTTTGAGCCCAGCAACACAAAGCCAGTCTTGATTTAAAACTTTGCATGTGCAACAATACCTCTGGCACAGCAGAAAGATCAGAATGATTTCTGTATTTGAAAGAAGCATGATCAACATTCACAGGATGTTCATTTCCCATCGTTTTAGAAAGACAATTTTGCAAGTTGCAAATGTACCTAGGTATTGATAAATACCATCATTTTCACAGATGCCAGCAATTTTAAACTACTTTTAAAAGTGAGAGAGGTGTGAAGACTAATCTGGCTTGGGATTCTTCCAGCTCCAGAAATCTTTCTGTGCAAGTAACACTGGACTGACTATCCTCTGAGGACGTGGAGAAACTCAGACTCACTCAGTGTCCGCTTCTCAGAAGAACTGTTCTTGACATGACTGCTGTCTGCACTTTTGTATAAAAAGTGTTTATTAGCATTAAGGTTAACATATTGTGCCGGTTAAGAGGAAAGACTCTCTATCACTACTCGGGGATACACTCAGTAAGCCGGGTTCAGATGTTAGCACCTGCATATGATTTATATTTCCTAGCTCTAAAAAGTCACCCAGGATAACTTTGGCAATACTTGAGTGAGATATCTTTTTAAGAAAAGAAAGCTAATGCATTTTGGCTATCCAGCTACAGGGATCCAACCCAAGAGAAGAAAGGGTTTCTCCCATGACCACATAGCTGTCCTTTCCCTTTTGAAAAAATGGCTCCCTTTGTCAATGCTGTGTGGATTCCTTTTTCATTAGAGGCCAGTATCCTGAAGGACTTTCCTCAACAGTAGTTTTTACTCCTGGGCGTAGCTACCCTATGCACAATGGAAGAACCAGCATGAACTTGGTGTATTTCACACTATATACCTCTCACCTGCAGAGTTTTATGGATCAGCACACAGCATATCATTATCTAGGTTTGAGTTAGGTGCCTGCTTGTGCTGAAGCTTTCCCCCTAAGCCTCCAATTTTCAGTGGCTTATGCCCTCCTGAAGCAGTTACTTTAAAAGATGAATTCTGCTGTGCTTGTTCTCAGTTCAATGGCTCTGAAAAGTCTGAAAAAGTAATGTTCATCTTTTGCTATGGTTTGGATGGTCATGTTATATGAAATAACTAATTCGGTTTTCAGTGAAAGCATCTTCAAATCTTGCCTAGCCTTACCCAAAAGTATTCCTTACAGTTGGAATTAGTTATGGAAAACAGGTTTGGGGATTTGTTTGGTTTGTGGGATTCTTTTTTAGATAGATCATTTTTTTTGCACAGAAAACAATTAAGTGATTCTATTCAAAATGACACATCTAACATAATCTCCTGTGTGGCTGTGATTTAGAAAGCCTTTTGTTCTGTGATCACAGACCACCATTGCACATTCGCTGATAAATATGGCACCCAGCTGTACACTCGATAATGAAATAATAAACTCTGCAAAGACCTATTCATGACTGTTTGCTTAGATTACAGGTATCTTTAATATCATTTAATGACTTTTTTAATATGAAAAACTTTCTATAAGCATTTTAGATTTTCGTTTCCTTGTGATGGAAAAGTTGTGAAAAGGTCCTATCAGTCCTGTATTGAGGACATGAAGCAACATTAGTTACCTTTTTATAATTAATTTTATTTTCAATAAGACTACATTAAAAGAGCATAAACAGAAACATGCAAAAATTCGAGTCCCAATATAAGCATGATCTGAGAAGTTACAAACTTCCGAGTGTACTCTCAGCTAATCAGTGAGTTTGAGGGGCACTGAAGAGAATTCATGCACTGAAATTTTCTGGTTTAAGACAACAAGGTAGTATTCTGGTCCTCAAGATGCCTTTTGGGTGACTGACACTCAGAATCCCTGCCATTAGTTTTAAGGTGAGTCTGATTGTTGGATGTGTTTACTTCTAATGAGCTGCAAACAGTACACAGTGCTGTGTCCTGTCTAGTCCAGTGTCACTGAGAGAAAAAGAAGGTTTTTTTCTGCAAGGTACACCAGAAGACACTGAGAAAATCACCTACACATTATTACTCAGTTAAAGTCTGGAAGCATTGACTAAAATTGGGGTACAGCTGTGATGAGCACGCTATAGGAGTCTTATTGCTGTCTAAAGTGGCATGGCTGGAAAAGGATAAAAGCATAAAACCACTCTAATTCCATTTTTAAAAATGAAAATCTGGCCTGTGAAGGACTGGCAAGCTGTCAAAGACAGTCTGTGACAGCCGCAAGGCAGAAAGATTTCCCAAGGATCACTCTAGTGCCCTAACTCCAAAACAGCTCTTCCTCTCCGAAGCATCACTGTGAACCCCAGTATCTGGTATAGAATGTCTTGGCTAATTTTACTTTTCTGAACACTGATGGAAGTCTGAGTAGTCATTTCAGACATTGGCATTATGGTGCCAATGAAAATCATTGACTGAAAGTTTCCTTGTACAGAAGAAGATAGCAATTTCATGGTGGAAAGGGCACAAGACATTTTGCTGTGAGACTAACTAAAGTCAGAAAACATACTTCAGAATGAGTAACAGTGACATCCAAAGTAACATGCTCAAGTGGACTAATTCACCGCATTCCTATTGCTGCCCTGGGGAGTATTACCGGAATGCTCATATCTGCATGAGGTGGTGATGCAATTGATCAGTTTTCAGAATTTACCAGAGTATGCACCCCAGAGGTACAAGAGGAAGTCCAATCAAAATGAGAATGTCACATAATGTTGCAATGCACCTTACACCTGAAGGTGACAAACAACAAATACATATATAATTAGTGCATGATTTTATTGGTGTTGAAGACATCAGACATTTTTGAAACTGTAAGAGGATGATACTAATCTTCCCTCAAATAAATTATTCACATCTTCTTTATTAGTTCTAGCTCACAGATATGCACTGTCTCTGACAGCTCTACATCACTCACATTAGGAATCATTCAGCTTCAGAGTCATTCCTCTTCTCAGACACTTCACATCCAGCAGCAAATCAACCTTACCCTTGCATGCTTTATGTGTGGGATTTATTATGACAGTGAATAAGAATTCATGCTACTGTTGTTCCAAAAAACTGTAATATTTAAAAACTCAAATAAGCACCTTCTTTCCCAAAGACTGTTGAATTTTTCATATCTGTAGACCTGATTTCAAGGCAGTTTGACCTGTTTTGATACATAAATACAGCTAGACTTTCACAAGTGTTCCGTGTCTAGCAGCTCTTGTTGTAGCCAGATTTTCTGAAGAATTCGAGTATCCAGTGCCAAATCCTTTGGGAAAAAAAGTCATTTACTGTAGTGCTGACCAAGGATCTGTACTCTTTTGAAAATCTGGACCTGATATTGAGTGCTACTCTCTTGTAAAGCCTTCAGACTTTAACTGGTCTGATTCCTCCAGCATTTACACAGAAAGCCGGTGATGTCTACTGCTGCGGACATCTGGGAAAGAGATACAAGCCAAATTCTTTATTTATATTAGCTGGCAGACATAATATATTTATAAAAGGAGAAGCATTCCTAAGCATCAGATATGATTATTTTTATTCTCCATGCAGACCAACTTACCTGTTTTATTATTTTACAAGGCATTGGAATTTTACACTCTGTTACTAAAGAAGCATCAATGCAATATAGTGCAACAACTTTATGCCATGAACATCCACAAGACTGGTCAGCTCTGTCCCCTAAAATTCTCTAAAATCAGACAACCACTAAAATTAAATACTGTGTTTATATTAGTAGCAGTGTAACACACTGGCAGCTAGTTTTAGACTCTCTAATCTTCGACCAGTTGAAACCTGAAACAGAGATGGCAAAAACCTGTCTTTGCAGAAGGCAAAAGCAAGAAAACAATGTGAAAGCAGCAGTATGAGTGCCAGCTTCTGGGCGTACAAGATATAGAGAATCCCAGGCTAATCTGTTCCCAGCTATACTATTCACCACACGGTGTCTAAGGATTTGTTTTAAGCCCTTCCCGAAGAGTTGTCATCCCATTTCCTTGTCTCCAGAAAATGTATTATGTAACTGTAAATAAATGTTCAAATGAGTTTAGCAGTCATCAGGATGTCTTGTATTTGAGTACAACAGCCTTTTTCCCTGAAGATTAATTTAGGAAGTTGTATTTGTGGCCATTTTAGTATCTATTTTTAACTTCACCAACAGATTTCTCACTTTGCTGCTTTCTTGAGATTACAAAAATGATCTTTGTAAGCTAAGCTCTGAACTGAAACTTGGGAAAAATGGAGATCCATTTTACTATCCTTTTTCTTTTGATCCACAGGACCTCCAAGTCAGCTTCTGTTACTGAAGATGAAGTAGTTTTATGACTTCTCTCTTGATATAATCTCTTGTTTTCACCTCGGTTACAATTCCTGTACAAGTCTCACTTCTATCACTTTTAAAAGGGCAAGATGAAAGAAACAAAAAATCCTGAAGAACTTTTTACTAGCTTATCTCTTCTTTACTCACTGAATGTGTAATTTTGGATGTGTGAGTAAATAATAGCTCTTTTCAACTCTTAACCACCCACCATATGATGGTGCAGAACAAGGCAGAGATGTTCCAGCTACCTGGCACTACACCTATTCTGAATGTTTTGAGAGCAGCATTTCACACTGAGGACCCAGTCATGGGATTCTTGGGAGTCCTCAATTCCAACAGCCCCTGGGAAAATGCTGATGGGATTTAAATCAAATATATTTATATACTGCTGCACACAAGCTCTGTGGGGGATTTCCCTCTTCAAATCTTGCTACAAGTGGATTTTCAAATGTTTGCAGTTTTTGAAAAAAACTGTGCCAAATAAAACTCATTACTTTTTATACAGCAAAAGAAGCAAGAAAGGAATGATTGAATCAGTCAGTGAATCTGACTGATTGAATCGTTTTTAATTATAAAAAATTAACATAAAATGTGTGCTAACAAAAGTAAGTTAAATACAATACTAACATATTAACTCATTTATTTCACAACACTACAATTAGTTTCCAAGCTTTCAACTGTTTTAATTTAATGCACAGAAATACACTTTCCCCAGGTCTGCCATTCTGATGTGACTAGGGGAAACAAGTACACCAGTATGTTACAGTCAAAGAATATTTTAAAATATTTACACATTTGTCTCCCCAGCTTCACATATCCAGTATTTTTAATGCAAGCTACTAATCATCTCATTCACAACGACTGTCTGCCTAATTTCCTCAAGTACTTAATGGTGGCTATTATGACAACCAAGGATCATGGGACTAGATCCCTAAGAGACAAGGTCAGACCAGTAAAATTAGCCATCTGTCCAGCATGGGTTTTAAGATCAGGCTGTATTTAAGTATTAAGTTTCCAACTGTACAGGCATTTGTTTTCTTCTCATATGAGAAAGAAAAGGCACAATAGTGATTCTAAAAACCAGCAATAAAAATCTTTCAATACTGTGGGATCGATACAAAAAGGATCTGAAGCTACAAACAGTTCGTGAGATGAAGCAGAACTTACTAAGCCTTTTGTATTTTCAATTGAACTGATCTCGGTGAACTCAGTGATAAAAGTCGGTGTTGGTCACAAGACTCCAGGATAGTCCCAGTGTTTGAGACAGTCTGGGATAGCGATCATCTCTTAGCACCGCAATTTGTAAAGTATACAGAGTGTCAAACTTCACCATGCACTGTGTCTCATCTCATTGTTTATATTTTACTTTACTGTTTCATATGCTGCAGACTGTAAAAGGGCTGTAAAAGCTGCTCAGACTCAGGGTTTTAACTTTCAGCCTCTAAGGACCATGCACGACCTCCTTGATCAGCGCGCCGACAGCCGTGGGAACTCTCCCACAGGACACGGGTAGCGTTCAGCCAGGAGCAGGACCAGGAGGCACACCACATCATGCTTGGTACACAATAGCTATATTTTTGGGTCAAAATCATAGCTTCTCTAGTAATTTTTCTTTCACATTTACTGCTCTATGTCTTAGGTGACTCGCTGCCACACGTACAAATGTCACAGCCACGGCACAGCCTTCCCGACAGGTCACCTCTGATTGGCTTAGAGGTTGACCTGGCTTCTAACTCTGCTCACGCCGCACCGCAGGTAACGGGATCCAGGGAAAACCGGGTAAAATTTTTGCCAATTTCTTCCGCAGTAGCTGCAGCCTGGTCCTGTTCTGTAAATCGAGTGCGCCCACGAGCACTGTGTGTAAGATGTACACCGACCCCACAACTTCACAGGACGCTGCCATTGCCTGGGCATCCTCTCCTCCCCGTGAGAGCGGGGCAGGGGTTCGCGGGGAAGGGCGAGGAGCGGCGGAGCTCCCGGACGCGCTCACGGATCGGGGTCGCGGCGGCCCGACCTCAGGCACTGCCTCGCTGCCCACCTGGGGGCTGCCGCCCGTGCCGGGCCCGGGGCAGCCCCGGTGTTAAAGGGACGCGGAACTTCGCCGGTGTAAGCGTGTCGCGAGGCGGGCACCCCTCGTCCGGCCCTGCCGCCCGTCCTACCTTGCCGGCGGGGTATGTTCCTGCGCGGCGTGGCCGCACACCCGATGCACGAAGCCAGGAGCAACACCAAGGCGAGGCAGCGGCGGTGACAGCAAGCCGGCACCTCCATGTGCGCCGTGTCCCCCCGCCCGAGCGGGCAGCTGGGGCCGGTGGCCGCGGGCGAGGGGCGCCGGCGCCGCGGCGCGTCCCCTCCGGGCGGCAGCCGGGTGCGGATCGGAGCCGGGGCCGGCGCGGAGAGGAGCGGACAGCGGGGCTGGGACTCGCGCCGGGCAAGGACGGGGAGGGACGGAGGGAAGGGGGGAGGAGGTTGGGGCCGGCCCTTTGATGGGATTACGGCCGCCCGGCGCGGGGCACGGCTCGGCACCTCCCCCGAGGGGCGCCGCCGCCCCGGCTCGCCCGGCCCAGCCCCGCCGGAGGGGTCGCGGCGTCCCCTACCGGGAGACCCCCGTGCTGGCGGGGTCTCTCGGCAGCCCGGCCCTACGCGCGGGGAGGGCGCTCAGGACCCACCCCTGGGTACCACGGGGCAGTCTGTCACCCCTTCCTCCGCGGCGACTCCTGCCCGTCCCTGCCCTCGGCCCCGCTCCGCCCTGCAGGACCCCAACTGGAGTGCTGCCCTCCCCAGGGAGTATCGTCATTTGACACGGGTTTCTTCCTTTTTTTTCCCCGAAGGTACGGGGCTGAAATGCTAGCCAAGTGCTGGGGCGAAGGCGAAGCTAGGAAGAGGATTTGGTGAGGAAATTGTTGCTGAATTAAGAGGATAAATTAAGTTTAATCCCCCCCAGATGGAGGCTGAGACCTATCCAGCCACTCAGACTAATATAGAAACCTCTGTGGAGATTAGAGGGGATGGGGAGGGCTGGGGAAGGAAGGCAAAGGGAAGCGCTGGAGTTGGACGATCCCAGAAAAAAACAGATAAAGAAGAAATCCAAAGCATCCCTTCAGAGCAATAAAACATTGGTGGGATGAAAGACCAAATTCAGTATTCCATCTCTGAAATTTAAAAGACAGGAGGATGTGCAGAAACTTCATATTAGCAGACATGAGATTATCTGCCCTCTGCTCCAGGTCTCATCCTGAGCTTGGTTAGTTAGAGATCAGTATAAACCCTGAAACACCAGAGTTGTTATGTCTCGAGGCTTTGTGTGGGCTTTGGTTTGGAAATTAGCTTCATTTGTTTATTTTCCTGTTTACTTTGATAACTTTCAGTGGGTTTGATGTCCATATAAATTATGTATGTTTATACAGTCTCTTTGTGAATCTGTAAAACTGATACTCTGTTCAATGAGTTCCATGCTGCAATTTTATGACATGTGGAGAAAAACCAGGAAGAGATCAGAAGAAAAACTGTCTCTCTGTGGGAACAATGCTGATATAGGAAAATAAGGAAATCTGTACCCTTTCAGGGTATGAGAGGAGACAAGGAAATGGTGATGAAGTCCTTTTGGACAGAAGATCAGAGGAAGGGAGTTTGAGCTCCTATCCTGAAAGCACTGCAAGTACCTCATGAAGAAGTTGGAGGCAGTAATCAAAGCCTTCACAGGAGACAGTGGGAGAGGACAGCCCTTCCTTACCTCAGGGACAGGGAAAGGAGACAGAAACCTGGTCCCCTTAGAAAGGGCAGCATCCAAGTTTCAGTTTCAAGATCACTGCCAGGAGAGTATGCTCAAGGCTACAGGAATTAAAGAAGAGGAGTTGTTTTGTTAGCGTGATTGGGATGCCAGTGGTATGTCTGCCTCATACTCTTATCAGCCTATCTTTGCAGAGACAGAGGAATTGCAGTACATGTGGGAGAAGTGCAGGACTCATGGCAGGAATTCCTGGCAAGGTCAGTAACTGTGGTGTGCTGTGAAACTGCAGTTCACAGGGCAGAGAATGAACTCTGGACTCCATATTTGCCCAAAAGGCACATGGACTGCTCACTCATTTGCAAAAGTGGCAAGCAGATCATGGCCAAGGGTGGAGAAAAGCAAAGCCTGTCCTTTATATACACTCCAAGTAATTGTGGTTTGTACAGTGTGCTGTCATCAAATTCATTGCTATTTCTGCTTTTCTTCTTACTTGATCTCCTTCCTCCCTTCTTTTAGTCCGCTATTTCTTTCCTCTGACTTTCTTTTCTGGCAGTAGTTTGTCTTCTCACATATGCCTATTTACCCAAAGTATTCTGTGATTAAGTTGTAGTTGGACATATTGAGGCCAAACTGATTGGAACACTGAAGTTGATACTGCTGAGTTTCAGGCAGTTATAAGATTCAGACAGATTTTGTAATTTTAATTACAGTTTTGGGAGATTATGTCTGCAGCCATGCAAGTTGGCAACTTGCCTTCTGCTGTGATGGAGTGGGATATTCAGTTCCGGATGTATGGAGAGGTGCTCTTCCTGAAAATCCTACCGACAAAGGTAATCCACCACAAGCCTGGTGAATTCCCTCTAAATAACAACATGACTCTCAGTGGCTTTCTCACTGGTAAGATTTTTACACTCTCCTCATTGGCATAGTCCCCATTGTCTTCCAGTAGCATACTGATTAAAATTAATAAAACTTGGCACACATTTGTTAATGCAACCTCTGTCCAGAGAGAGAAGCATTTTAGTGGAGTATATAGAATTAAAGCTTAGAATTTTGTTTAAAAGATAAATGTGTGCCTTGCTGTTCATTGATCTGGGAGACGGCAAGATGAGTGAAGTGTAACATGAACTTTTGACAGTTGCTGAGTTTTGTGCCTGCCTCATACCAGCTTGTGAGTTACATCACCGTCTTACAGACGAAAAATTAGCTTTATCATGGAGGACTCTTTTTTACCAGAAAAGCACAGTTACTAATGATACCTCTTGTCTGCATATTCATCCAGCTGCTTCTCCTTGTCCTCACCTGAAACTTGTTCTGTCTGGATTTGGCTTTAATCAGTGGTCTGCAATTGGATTCAGCCTCAGAACCATCTTTATATCAGTGATGAGATTTTTTTTTGTCTCTGAGAATATGTAGATGTGTAAAATATCCATCATGTGCCTGGTTCTCCAGTGGTTGTAAACACTTGTTGATAAGGACTGAGATACAGTCTTTCAAAAGTCAACAAACCCAGGAGTCTAGTGGTGGTGGAGGCAGTTTTCTATCATTATCTCCTGAATGTGTTCCATCAGGGAAGATCCTAACTAAGCCAGCACATGAATTTGGATATACTAGACCTGTGTTCAGGTCAAATATTCCATCCTTTCTCCTACTCTGTAGCTCTCGGAGGGAATCAGACTCCAGTCCACCTAGTTTCTTACTCAAGGAAGCAAAGGCATACAACACAGAGCACAGAATTTTCCCTTCACCTCTCTTCCTTAAGAGGCAGTGCATCTGCATACAGCAATAGGGATGCAAGGAATGATGTCCTGAGAAGGCAGGAGGGACACTGTCTCATACTTCTGTGTACTCAGACCCCTCTAGAAGCTCTACATCCAAAAGGATCAACTTGATTCAGCTTGCAACTACATTAGCCTGTTATATCAACATGTGATTTGCAAGTGCTGAAATCAAGAGCCACCCCTTTTCCTTGGAAAGATAAAAATAGACATATAGGCAAAGCACCAAATTTTCAAGCATGGCCGTAACCTCCCTTTCAGGTTTTGGAGGTCCAGTGTAACAGGACTTCATTTTTTTGGTAAATTTCAAAGTTGGCACATCAGGACTCTCTCAAAAACAAAGCATGTTTAGTAGACATCTAGACCGTTACTCATTCATAGTTAAGAATAGATCCCTACACTTATTTTCAACACTTGATTTTACAGTAAATCACTGTGGAAAGACCTAAAACAGGATGTTTACCCCAAAACTATTTGGTAAAAGCAAGGAAACCTTTGTTTGTGGGCAGTTTAGTGAGCAGATGGAGAGACTGGGTAGTGTAAGAATCTGGCCAGTGAGGTTAGCAGGCTCTTCCACTGTGTTTCATGGGAGTAAAAGAGCCTCATCTTTGCCTTGGAGCTTGTCTTCACTTGAAAGAGGAGTGTAAATTTATAACATTTTCCAGAGTTGCTCAACATGTGGTTACATTTAGTCTAGAATAAGATTAAAAGAAAACCAATGAAAAAGTTTTTTGAGGTAGAAGTATACAAATGGAGGCATCTCATATTGAACTGGGATATTTTATACCTTTATAATTCTTTTTATGATGAGAGTATAGGGGCAGATTAAGACATTAGGAATCTGGACATTTCATAATTATGAAGAATGGATTATTTTCTCATTAACTAAAGCTTTAAAAATTTTGTTGTTCTCCCTTTTTTTTTATTTTTAAATTATCAGCAATTTTTGAAAGACAAATTCCAAATATATAGCATTGTGTCAAGTTGTTCATGATCCACTGTAGATTTTTGTCAGGAGTTTTTCATAGGTTCTTCTCAAAGGAAGAGCGTAAACTTTTGACTTATTAAGGTCCTTTTAGTATGCCAAGGTCACTCTACATTCTTTACCATCCTGGTATTTATTCCAATGAGATACTGACTATGAGTTATACCAATCTATATATGTGTTAAACAGAATTATATAGAAATGAAGATCTTTTTATTGACTTTAGTAACTTCATAAATTTATGGAAAATAGAAGGACTATTACTTACTATCTTTCAAAATTAAACCTCACAAATGTAATATCACTTAAAACCAGCAAACTTTAATTTAGCAGGTCACATTTAGTATTACAGCAATAACAAACAAATCAACGGTAATTTCTATCTTATTATTAAATTAGAAACAGTGATGTTTCATAAATGAATATATTTGTTGCTTCTACTAATCTTTATAATAAATAATTCCCTAACTTTAAAAATGCCATAAACTTGCATAGAGTGCATATGACAGTATCTCACTTAAAGCCATAACTCTTCTGCATAAACTGTTTTTTTCTGGCTTAACTAAATAGAGTGTCTTTGGTAAAACCTGTTTCTGATAGTCTACAGCCAGTGTACATCTGACCAGGTTAGGAAGTTCAGGCTACCCAACAAACTCAAGGGGCAAGGGTCATGGAAACTAGTTTTCCTGCAGGGTTGGTAAGGTTTCTTCCTAAGGATATTATAAGACAACACATAAAGGTTTATGTAAATTTGAACTACCTTGAAAGAGTGAAGGGATGAGTTTATCCTATTAGGTTCTTAACTTCTGACACCATCTACTTATTTTAGATCTGGATCTGAACTGAGCCTTCAAGGCTCTTTCTATCTCTATGTTTTCCATAAGACAGTCTGTGAACCTCTGATTTAATTCATTTACGGGAAGAAACCCAAAACAATCCCTGCCTGCCGTTTACTCATATCTTAATATAGAAACAACTGTACATCACAGATATACTACAAATGGATATGTGTTAAATGCTGAAAAAAACAAGACCACACAAACAGCATCAGACTTCTTTTGTCATATCAATAAATATTTGACATATATTTATTAACCAAACTGACAGTTTTAAGTCCATCGACCTCTCCAAGGTCTCAGATTCTTTCTGTCCTCCATTGTCTCTCATATGGACTGGCTGTAGCATTTCCAGAAAGCACACATGAGCATCTGCAGGCAATGACTGTGCTACAGAGAAGAGAGTCTTTACAATCATCATTCATATGCTGACAGCTCTTTCTCCTAACCTCCCTGCCTCCTGCCGTATTCTGGGCTATTTTTCTGTCCCTCCATCTCTTTGCTTCCTATGACATTTCAGGATGGTTTTATTAAATACATTTCACTGGTTACTTGTACTCCATCAGGGCTTACAAATCGCAGTCAGGACCTGTAGTTCTACACACAGAGACCAAGAGATAACATAGAAGGGCCTTGTTGTGGCTAGACTTTCAACATGCCACAAGTAAATGGGGAATGGGAGGGTGATGAGCAACAAGAAAAATAGTGGTCATAGCCCTGCAGTCACCTGGCCAGTATAAACCATCACATTCCTCATTGTTGTCTCACTCTTTTGCCCTCACTCATTTTCACATTTTTTTATGTCACATTAGTACTTACCATGTTACCAAGTGTTCTTCCCTAAAACACTATACATTTTTTATTAGTCACAGAATGACAATTTGCAGTATATTTATAATTAAGAACTAGTATGCATAACACTGTTAAAACAATAGGATTAAAGGGAATAAACATTTGATGTTCCATTTGTGGGCCAACTTTATTACTTTGTTTGAAATTTAAAATAAATGTGATTAGGAGTGAGCATAATCATTCATTTGTGCTAGCACTCCAAAATGGATGAAGTAGTCTATGTGTTCGAGTCCTAAAATTTAATCCTGTAGTTTCTTTTGGTAAATATTACTTTTTCTGACTCCTGTAGCAAAGAATTTGACAGCACTTTGGTCAAAGATTAGGGTATCAGTGTGCTACAAATGTCCAAAGTAAGCTCCAAAGACCATTCAATCTGAGTAAACTTACCTACAAGATGGGAAGATTCATAAGCAAAGGAGCCCCTTGGAAATGGGGCCTAGCAACATGCGTGGTAGCTTGTAAGAGCCAAACCTGACACTTGTTATTTATGAGAAAGCTATTGAGTTATTCTTTCAGACTTGTTTGTGGATTCATAGGTTCCTGTTTTAATAACCTTGTTTTCCTTCTCCTTTTGTCTTTCTTGGTAAGGTGGATAAAGAATTGTTTTGAACTCAGACACTCTTTAGAGTGTCCTTTATTCAACTCATAAAGAAACAGCAGAAACACAAAAACCAAAATTCAAAAAAATTCTCACCTAAGAATATAAGCATATTTTTATACATCTCTCTCACCCTTTCATCTCAGATAAGTCACTAATTCTCAGCTTTATTCCTGGTGATTTAGCAGAGCAAGTTCTTCTCTTGCCAAGTCAGTTCTTGATAGACTTTGGACCTATGGTAAATGGAACGAAAAGTAGCAGAAGGAAGATATGTGGTCTTTTACAAACTTGATATTGCTTTAGATACTCATAAAGTTTGCATGCAGCAAATATTAAATATTTATTATTTGTAAGTGTGGAGGTGTTGGAAATAAGATTTTTTTTTGTCTTTTCTGTTTATGATGACGATATAAAGAAAAATGAATGATCCACAATGCTTTGAGGAGTTCAGGGCACCATCTTCATGTTTGTTTTCCCATTTCAGTCCTTCTGCTGCTCTCAAAAAAAGTGACTTCAAAGATTGTCTTTCATTTTTTTTCTATTTAATATAATATGTATCATCTCCCCACTCTGTCATCTGTTAACTTCACAGACTGGTGTATAATTAGGATATAATTTCCCAGGATATTTTTGCCACATTTGTGATTAGGATTTTAGAATCACAGGATCACAGGATGGGTCAGATTGGAAGGACCACTGTGGGTCATCTGGTCCAGCCTCCCTGCCCAAGCAGGGCCATCCCAGAGCACATGGCACAGGATTGCATCCAAACAAATGAGATAGCTCCAGAGGGGGAGACTCCACAGCCTTTCTGGGCAACCTGTTCCAGTGCTCAGTCACTGCACAGTAAAGAAGTTCTTCCACATGTTCAGGTGGAATTTCCTGTGCATCACTTATTGCCTGTTGTCTCTTGTCCTATTGCTCGGCACCAGCGAGCAGAGCCTTGTGCAGCCTCTGACCCCTCCCAGCAGACCCTGGCAGACATTGATGAGGTCCCCTCTCAGTTATCCCTTCTTGAGGCTGAGCAGAATCAATTCTCTCAGCCTTTCCTCATAAGAGAGATGCTCCAGTCCCTTCATCACCTTTGTAGTTCTCTGCTGGACTCACTCCAGGACCTCCAGACCTCTCTTGTGCTGGGGAGACCAGAACTGAGCCCAGACTCCAGCTAAGACCTCACTAGAGCTGAGTNGGGCAGGATCACCTCCCTTGACCTGCTGGCATTGCTTTTCCTGATGCACCCCAGGATTCCATTGGCCTTCCTGCTCACAAGGGCACTGCTGGCTCATGGACAGCTCGTTGTCCACCAGGACCCCCAGGTCCTTCTCCACAGAGCTGCTTCCCAGCAGGTTGGGCCCCTGCCTGTGCTGGTACCTACGGTTGTTCATTCCCAGGTGCAGGACCCTGGGAATTAGAATTTCGGACTGTTATTTTCTGTCCATCTTTCCAGCCTATTGTGGCCCTTCTGAAGGGCTGTACAGCACTCTGGAGTATCAGCCACTCCTCCCTTCTTACTTGCAGGAAAGAGCACTAAAAGATGAATTTGCGGAAGGAATGACATTTCTGGGAAGGTCACTGAAGAAGTAGAAGACTACAGGATCTGCTAGCTCACTTTCACTCAGTCAGTCTCTTCTCCTCCTTCCATAGAGAAATAAAAGCACTGGAGGAAAGAGCAAAAGTTTTAAGAAGTTAAACTTTTCTTTCCAAGTCAAGGAGTAAACTGCTGAATGAGTGCCATGTACCTTGTAGGAGCCCAGTTACGTTGAGTGTTCTAACACATTGCCATGGATATAACATCATATACCTCTCAAAACTGACATTAAAAAACCCTCTTGTAGGTATCAATGGTGTCTCAGTTTACATGAATATAAAAGATGAGAGGTCTCCAACTAATTTTGATCATTGATTCATCTGAGATGTTCCTCCTCTGTCTCTTTCCAAAGATCACTGAAAACTTCACTTGCCACACATTAATTCACTGTCTTTAAACACAGAGAAAATGCCATAGAGATAACTCCAGCTGTCTTGCAGCTTGACAAGCCTCTAAGGAGCTTTTGAAAACCATAATTTTTAAAAAATACCTTTAAAAGCAGTTTTAAGTGTTTGCCCTAGCAGAGTAGTAATATTTATATAAAAATAGCTGGTAGCAAGGTCCAGCCAATAAACCATAAAGGCACCGATGGCACCAGGATAGGATTACAAGTTGAATAAACTCTGAAACCTTTTAACTTTTTCATTTTTGACTAAGAAAATACAAAAAAGATGTGTTATTTATTTCCTAAGATATGTTATTTATATCACAAGCTTAACTCTACATGATCTTGCATCTTTCTTGTCATTATAAAAGCCCCCTGCTTGTGTAAATATGAAAACAGTGGATTAGTGAGGTACTCATTTTATCCTAAAACCATGATTCTTATTTTTTGGACTGAAAGATGTTTTAAACAAGACAGCAATTTCCTTTTGCTTCACCTGCATAGGGTAATATCTAGGTTCCACAAAATTCTAGAGGGACAAGTTCAACTCTGGCTACTAAGGGCGACTGCTTGGCGGCAGTTGCTGGCACAAGAACTGCCCAGATCGTTAACATAAGGGATCTGGGAGATTCTTTTTTTCCTCAAGAGCACATGACCAAATGAACCAAATGAACTCTTGAGTAGTCATAGAGCAGCAGAATTTACAGAGTAGGAAATGTTGTCATTTATCTTATTCATGTTTATAATGACTATGTTGTGGATCCATATTTCAGGTTCCAAATGTCTGGGTGGGCTGCAAAACAGTACAAGGAAAATGGTGCTGATCTGAAATGCAGTTTCAGGAGATGAGGGTACTATTCCATTGATGTAACCATAACTCTGAAGGTGTCTGATGGTTTCTGTGCAGGGCAGCTGTGCACTCACATCACGTGTGATGTCAATGCTAGTGTATGTAAAACTGTCTCAAGTCTTGGTCAATTGTGCTGCCTTCTGGCCTGTTCATGCATCTCAATTTCCTTTGACTTTGAAGTTCAAGGCCAGATTTTTCAAGCACAGTGTTCTAATGCCAAGGCAGTTTTGACATGCATTTCCACTCAACAGTCCTGTTATATTGCAGAGTGGGTGGGGTGTAGGATACTGTGTTCCAGTCCTCACATCCATCTTGACCTTGTTTTCCTAAAATTACCACCCCAGTTTCAATGCTGACCGCCTTGCAGTTTGCTTCTCTGTTACCCACTGCTGAGATGTATGGCATCCCAAGTGCAGAGGCAGAGTGGCTGCGAGGCAGTGGTTTTGGACTTGAAGTTATGCATGAATTTGGCCAGCTGACCCCTTGACGTGGACATACGAATTTATTTTCTCTCATGAACAGGGAACAGAAAGGTATATTCAGCTTGTAATTCGAATATGAGCTCTCTATCTGATTTAGCATTTTTTACTAAGGATCTAATACAAATAAGACACTTTGTTTGTAATTTAGACCACATGGTTCTGCAAAACTTATTAATGCAGTTGCCTTACTGGACTGGAACCAAAGCTGGTAAAGTGAACTGAAAACCTTCTAGTGACTTTAGTGGATTTTGCATTTGTCAGATGAATGTTGAGGTGTTCAGACATGATTTTTAATACTTCTATGCATGGGGATACATGAAGCTGAAACCACTCTGCTCCTACTCAAGGCAAAAAAGGGCAGTAGCTGGGAAACACTGCTTTGTATTCTGATCTATGCACATGTGTAGGACTTTGTATCCAGCTTCCAAACAGTATGAAGGTCTCTGAGCTACACTGCTCTTGCATAAGAGCAAAACTCTTGTGTAGTCTTAATGAGACTAGAAACCTGATGTGAGACTAGAGGCTGGGGTCAGACACTGTAAGAACCCATCAAATTTACTTTCTAACAAAAAGTTAAGAAGCAACAAATTATGCTTTGGCTTACAAGGCAGGAGACAGGAAGCCATTGACCCAGCCCTCTAGAGACTGCCCTATTTCTTCAGGTGCACATGCTACAGATTAATAGGATTTCCTAAACAGTCTTAATGTATGCACAGATATGCTGTAACTAGGATGGTAAACCTAAGGCTGAACTAAATCAGCTGTAATATTGAAAATAAAGAGCTAAAGGGAAAAATAAAATAATGTTGTCTTTTTTTAATCTTCTATAAGAATCGAGAACTTCACATTTTTGAGTGACTTCCTTACTATATGCCACATCTTTTTAAAACTGTTTTGAATTATGGTACTCTGTAATATTATAATTTCATTGGTACTACTGTGGTTTGACCAGGTTTTCCTTTCAGAAACACATCTCTGTATGCATGGTATAGTGCCTGCTCTGCTGGTATAAAGAGCGTGTGTACTAGGTGGGCTATGGATACTTAATGAGTGTCATCAGGTCTGCTGCTTCATTAGGCCTGATAGCAAGGGATTCTAAAAATATGCAAAAGTTCTTAAATTCTGTCCAGATAAAATTTCCAGACAGAACAAGAACAGCCAGAAAAATAGTTGCTCTAACGACATTAGATAGCTGCCTCTTTCATGTTTATATTCTAGTAAGCAATGAGCTCTATCAAAAATTAGAAAAACTACCTTCTTTGTAGAAGGAACTAAGTACTGACCTTTACACAATTAGAAAGTGAGAATAGAAGAGCTTATACTCAGAGTAATCTATCCATCTCTACCCATATCTGTGGAGCTATTCTGGATTTATAGTACCATTTTTCCGTTCAGGATCAGGCTCAAGACAGAGCAGTGATAAAGGGCATATCCATAACTATAGATTAAGTGGAATGGACCAGACTGTATTTCTGTATTCTAGTTACTAAAGGACCCTCCATATAAAAGAGACGAATCTCATAGACACTGGATGCAGGAAGTCCAAGGATTTTATTAAGAGGAGATAGCAAGTAATTTTTCGCTATGTAACTCTAAGCTCGTTTTTTTATCTGAAACTGCCATAGCAACAAATGCCACCTATATCTTTGCTTTGCAACCACATTTCCTGAGGTCACTTTGCTATGGCCAAACACACAGATGACCAATAAGGATATGAATTTATGTCCCCTCTACACCAACCATATTATCTTTTGTAATATATTAGTAATATATTACAATAATATATTTTTTAATATATTAATATATCAGATCCTTTGTAGATTTAAGTCAGGACAGCTCCTAGGATGCTCCATTAGCTTCAGAAAAACACTGCCTCCAACACTGACCAAGGGTCTGGCCCTAGCACATTACCTTGTAGCAGTATGGGGAGAAGGGAAAGTCTGCTCATGAAATAAGATTCCAGTGTTGATGTAGCTTGTGTTTTCCAAACCCTTCTTCAAAGTCATCAAGGCTTTCTTTTTCTCACTTATCCAGGAGGAAGACAATGACTAAGTCTTCCTATTAATTAAAAGCATTCTAACATTATATTTAACATTACAAACTATTTTTACATTTTATTTTACATGGCAAAGGAATATGTGTGTTTTGTTCTCTCTTTGTCTACCATCAGGAAAAAATATTTCCAAAAGAAAGAAATAAACAAATTATGCCCATAAAAACTTCTCAGATCTTTAGGGCCTTCCAGATGCACTTTGTTAACAGAAATAATAGAAGCTTGTATCACGTGTATCATATCTGTGAGACATCACACTGTTTCTTGGATTAAGCCAATTTAAAATGTATTGAATGGTGCTTTGCTGGTGTCATATTTAGATATCTTTCCCCAAGAATACCATTCTGTATCTTCCTAGAGTAATTTTTCTTTGATTTATTTCTATTCCTATACCAATCCCAGAGGTAAGCTATGCTGTTTTCTGTTAAGAAAACACTGCTTGGATCCATCTAATCTTGTCTTCTTTACATGCAGTAGAATGGCACTTATTAAAGAGGCTCACTCTTTAAACCTCTCTGACCAATAAACTCTATATATTTTCATCTTCTGTAGCCCATAAGTTTGTCAAGATCTCAGTTAACCGAATCTATTGTGTAATGCCCATGTGGCATGTAATTAAGAGGCTAAAATGTTTTCATCTTCATTTTGATAGGTAGTATAATAATATGTACTGCTGAAAACCAGTTCTGTAACCTTCCCTCTCACTAGTAATCTGATGCTGACTTTATGCAGAATTTAATTCTTAAATAGCTACTATTTTTTCTGTCCAGCACAGCCAAAAAGGCCCAGCAGGAAGACAGTGTCTGCAGTGTTCTGTCTCTGATCTCCCCAGAATACTTTGGCTTTCAGGCTGTGGCTCTCAGCTGCACTGCAGCACCCATCACTACCAGAGTCCAAAACCAACACCAAAAAATAGCAAACTGTTCTGCAACTGTTTTGTTGGCCCCTAACTTTGAAGCACTTTTGACAGCACAGACACCCTCCTGACCTATCTGTCACCTTTGAGTGCAATAGAGTTGGTGTCATTATGATGGTAACGAACCATCCAGACATGCTCAGCTGCTGGTTATAATCATGTGCTGTAACCACGTCTCTTGCTATTTGCAAACCCATTGTTCATGAATGCTAGAAAAACAAAAATAAAAATTGGTTTAGGTGGTAAAAAACATTGCTTAGTTTTCTTCATATGAACAAGAAGGATTTTAAAAACAAGTGGAACTTAGAAATGCAACCAAGCACTGGGAGCTTGGCCTAGGGAGTCTTTAAACACTTATGAGTACCTACCCATGTTATAAACAATTAAATTCCCTTCCCATGTTGTATGTACACAAGATAGTTTGAATGTCATACAGAGCTCTTAGAAACAAAATGTAAACAGACCTTTTCAATTAGCTGCAGTGGGAGTCTCGGAAATCAAATGTCAAAGTGCAGGCCTGTGAAAGCTGTAGGGGATCATTGGGGTTTGTTTATTGGCTGGTGTGACCTGCTGTCTGAGAACTAGATTGACACTGCTCCAACTTAGTGGGTGAAGGAAATAAAAAGACCTTCATTCTCCCCACACTACGAGAAGCAAAGTGGTGACTTAGGAAAAGGACAGCAGTAGAACAGAGAAAAATGAGTGCCTCCCATTCCTGTGGAAGCTAGCCACTGTTGAGGGCTGATGGTAAAAGGGCAGGGGACAGTGTGGTGCAGTTCTGTAGGCTAGTGATATGAGCTATTCCAAAACAACTGAGGGGGCAAGAGGTATAAAGCCTATACTTTGATCCCCACACAAAGTGATGCTGCTCCTGCCATCCATCTCAGCTTAGACCAGAAATTCACAACCCAGTCCTAAGGGACTGCTCTCTTGTCTAAGATTTGGTGGGTCAGTTGGGATCTGGGCAGGCTGGGTCCATGGCCCAAGGCCAATTGTACGAGCTTCAGTAAACCAATAAACTTCCTGCCTTTGGGTAACAACAACCCCAGGCAGTGCTAGAGGCTGGGGTCAGAGTGGCTGATAAGCTGCTGGGGGTGGAAAAGGACCTGGGAGTGCTGGTAAATGGCAGCTGAACATGAGCCAGGGTGTGCCCAGGTGACCGAGAAGGCCAAGGACATCCTGGTCTGGATCAGCAATAGTGTGGCCAGCAGGAGCAGGGCAGGGATTGTTCCCTTGTACTCGGCACTGGTGAGGCCACACCTCAAGTTCTCTGTCCGGTTCTGGGCCCCTCAGTACAAGAAAGGTGTTGAAGTGCAGGAGAGTGTCCAGAGAAGGGCAGTGGGGCGGGGAAAGGGACTGGAGTATGAGTCTTTTGAGAAGCAAGTGAGGGAGCTGGGGGTGTTTAGCCTGGAGAAAAGGAGGCTCGGGGAAACCTCATCACTCTCTACAACCACCTGAAAGAAGGTTGTAGACAGGTGGGGGTCAGCCTCTTCTTCCAGGCAGCCAGTGACAGGAGAAGAGGAAATGGCCTCAAGCTGTGCCAGAGAAGGGCACCAGGAAGAGTTTAATCACTGAAACAGTATTAAGCATTGGAATTGGCTGCTCAGGGTTGTGGTGGAGTCACCATCCCTGGAATTCTTCAAGAAACATGTGAATATGCACTTGAAGACAGGGTTAATGGTGAACACGTTGGTGCTAGGTTGGACTTGATGGTCTTAAAGATCTTTTCCAACTTCAGCAATTTTATGATTCTATGAGTGAAGCTCTACCTTGGAAGCTGTTAGACAGGACACAAAGGCTTTTACAAAGGAAAACTTTGATGAAATAAGTTCCAGAAAAAAACTAGCACAAAAAGGGTAAATGAATGGATAATTAGAAAATTGAAGGACAGCTGCAGGTAACTGGGACATTTCTTTTCCAGAGCACTTCTTGGAAACAAAGGGAATGAAACCTTCTACTGACTCCTATCTGTGTAAATAAATTAAAGGGAGGTTACAGTTCTCCCAGCCTGGCACTATCTGGTACGTACAGCTGATGCTGTCCTTCCTGACCTCCACACTACAGTGCAGGAGCCCAGTCTGAGGTATAAAACTACTTTTGTGATGGTTGCTGTTCCTCCCATGAAACTGGGCAGAGAAAGGATGGTCAAATATGGGGTAGTACAGCTAAACTTTTCACCTTTGAAATGAATGAATGAAATGAATTCCATACCAGCAGTAGCTGTGTCGTTCCTCCCTTTCTCCATGAACAAAGGAGAACGATGGCTTAGACTAGACACAGACTCATGCAAACTTTTCCTTGCTAATAGGATATTAGGTCTACAGGATGTCCTTGACCTCACCAAAATGATCCAGCTCTCCAATTCTTCTCTTGGAAGTCTGTGTAGCTCAGTAACTACTCTTTGGTAAAATTGATCTATTTCTAGTTGCTGGAGAAGTGAAATGCCTAACTTCTAGTAAGTGAATGACAGGATCTTGAGTGTAATGGGTTAATCTATTAAAGACTGAGAGCCATCATTTCAAAGCAAGATTAGTATGGTCCAGTTGCCTAAATTGTGTAAGTAAATGACATCCATGCATAATCAAGGTAATGGCATACCCAACATAAATCCCTAGAAGGAAGGAACAACACCAAAAAAATATTAGTGATGGCTGCATGGAAGAAAGTGGTACCAGCATTCACAACACCTAATATGTCTGTATCATCCAAAGAGCCAAAAAATGCTTCATCAAAGATGAGTGCAAGAATGTTTAGCACAGCCTTAACTATAAAAAGATATACTATACAAATACAGAGGATAAAAGAAAAGAAAAAAGCAAATAAAAAAGAAGAAAAAATCCACTTTGTTTGCAAGGCAAAGATAAAACTACATGGATACAGGCCTGAAATGGGTTTAGCATCATGACAAACAGGGAGATTTGAGATACACACTTAAGAAGAGGATGTAGCTTGATAGAGAGAGAAAGTGAGTGCCAGGGAGAAGAAACCAGTGAAGAGCAACTCCAGGGGAAAAACCTAGAGCCAAGTATGTAAGTGTGCAGGGTATGTAAGATCAGAGACATGAAATAAGTTCAGGGAGAGTGCTAAAGATAGCAAGTCAAGGATGAAGATAAAGGAACCAACTCAGAACTGCAGCTCTAGTGAAAAGCTATAGGAGCTCTGAATCCCTCAACTTTTTGAGGAAACAGTTGGGGTAACAATTTGTGCATTGTAAAACTTCAGCTCCTGGAGTTACATGATCTTATAGGGAATTAAGGATTTAATTTTAAAACTCAGTTGTTGCTGTTTAAATTGGAGGAAAAAGAAGTGTTCTACATAGATCCAAAAAAAATCTGACAGTGAAAGGCAATCAGTGCGAAGGAAATTTATTCATCTTGGTATTTTTACATGGTTTTAAAGCAAATAATACTATTTTTGAACATTCACAGTCCTCCCTGTTCCCCAGTCCCACTTTGAGGACAGAAGTTTAGGGGAGTCAGGAGAAACTTCTCCAGTCCTGTTTCACGCCCCCCCAGTGATGACTACTTGCGTGACAAAAGTGTTATGATATTTTACATTTGAACCAGAAAATATGTATTCTAAAAGAATTATCCTGATAAAAATCACAGAATCACTGAATGGTTTGAGTTGAAGGGGACCTCTAAAGGTCATCTCGTCCAACCTCCATAGGCAGGGACATTTTCAACCAGACCGTTCTGCTCAGAGCCCCATGAACCTGACCTTGATTGTTTCCATGGATGGGGCATCCACAGCTGCTCTGGGTCACCTGTTTCAGTGTTTCACCACCCTCAGCATAAAAAATTTCCTCTTTATATCTAGTCTGAATTAACTCTCACTTTAAAACCACTAGCCCTTTTCCTATCTCTACGAGTAATCCTACTTGAATAAAATCCTCATCAAAGGAGACATCCATGTACAAACTTATATTCCTGGGGTTATCCCGGGAATATCTTTTTGCACTTGAGGAGAGGGGATGCTATAACAGAACACACACAACCACACTCCCTCACATGTCTTTGAAGTAGGGGAATGTGAAATGAAGGGTTGTGCAGGTGTTGGGATTTCCCTTATTCGGTGCAACTTAGTGCCTCCAATAATAAATAAAATAATCCACCAAAAGAGAATGAGTGATGAAGGAACAGGATGCCCTAGGGCTGTACTGAGCTCATCCAAGGTGGCCCTGGGGTTGGAATGCTCTGTCTGGCACCCGTACAGCCAGATATGACTGCACTGACTCTGCTTTTGCTCACATGGCCAAAGGACAGCAAAGTCCTGAAAAATGAACCATTTCCTATTTGTGAGAAAATGAGAAGATAACCTGGGGTATCTGCAGCAACTGGCAACTCCATTTGCTTTTCACTGTATTCCAGGATATAAGTCTTATTTTCTAATTGGCTACCAGTGTCAATCAGCTACTAATTAAAAATCAAAATAAAGTCCAGACTTGTGATTTCATGCTGTGGCAGTGCAAAGCTTGCAAGCTAATAACTGAAAGGAAGTGACATGTTATCCCAGGGGCAATCTGGATTCTCCTGTCCACCAGAGAATCAGTACTGACTTCTTGTCTGAAGCGGACTGTAAAGCACAGCTGGGTGGAATATATGGAGACAGACTGTAGTTTCCTATCAGCAAGTTCAAGTTCAGGGGGCAGGGAATTAAAGAGCAGAGAAATTGAGCAGGAGCACATATCGTTTGTGCTGTGGCCTAAGCCTGGTGCAGACCCTGGCACAGCATGGTGGGGAGGACACTGGAGGAGGCCAGAAAGCCAAGATCGATGGCTACCTCATCTTGCTGGGGCAAAACTAAGAAGAGGTAAAAGACAGAACAGTGTAGTTTGTGAGGGACTGTGTTAGCCAGCCACCCGGTCATTTCTTTTATAGATCTATATCTATATATACACACACATATATATGTAAAAAATCAGCTGTTGTGCAGTCCTTACTGTACTGGTAATCCCAGTGTCTGTCAGCACTGAGGCTAGGGCAATGAGTTTAAGCATAGCACATCTCTGGCAGACAGTTATCACCAACCTTGTCTGCCTGCTCTTGGTCATCTGAGGCATGTCCTTAGTGTACCCAGCTGAAACAAGTGGCTCCACTGGATGAAAACCATCATGTAAGGTTAAATTCCAAATCTTTAGCTATGAAACTGGAACACGATGAGACCGATTTACCGTATTGGACATTAGAGCTGAGCTTCTAAGCTTAGCAAGATTAGTATCAGCTCTGTATCCAGCACAAGGGGACTGGGTTTGTCTGGAGCACAAGTTCTTTTCACCTCAGAAGAATCTGCAGGAAAGCAGACTCAGTGTGGGGAAGTGATGGCCTTGAAGCAGGGAAGGGCAGGTATGTGTTAGACATCAGAGCTCTGAAACATGCGAGTGACACAGCTACAACTGCGGCAGCCTGGAACATGCTGAAGAGCAGCAGAAGGTCCTGGTACTTTCCCGAGGAATATTTAGAAAAAAAAACCTGGTAGAGTGAGTGTTTTAATCTACCTCCCCTGGATATGCAAAAGTCCTATTCATTGGCTCATTAAACATTACAGTGAGCTGGACAAACCCATTTTGGTTCTTTTTAGCACTGTGGTGAAAATCAGGATATCTTTAGGTTAAGCACTGTGCAGATGTATAGTCTCTTTCTGTTCCTGCTTTGCAAAATGTAGAAAATATATTACGTGAAATAATATTGTGCAGATGGAGAGATACATTGGAGTTTATTCTTCTTTATAGACACTTAGTTTTCATTCAAAGGACTGCCTCATCTTCATTCTCAAATTCGAAAGTGAAGTAGGTGAATTAGTGGAGGAGAAAAGTTTCCTGCATTTCCTAATTTAAAAAGTCCCATCTTCTCCTGGGAAAATACCAATTTTGAGAAAGTATTTCCATTTTTCAAAATAACATTTTGAAACTAACCAAAGTGCTTATTTCAAAATGTTAATGCTTAGTTTCGAATTTCTGTTTTTAACCCAGACTTAATTTTCTCTAATGCAGCAAGGAAGTTCCTAGAGAGAAAATGTAAATCCTTTCTTGATGTTTGATTTTAGAAAAATCTGCATAAGAGTGAACTCTGAGGATAATTTACAGTTCAAGAACAAATTATTTTTTATGGAATATATAATAATTTGTTTTTCTGTTAAAATTTGTTATTTCTTTTTGCCTTTTTAACATTTCTGTGACATAGCTTAAAGTTAATAATAATTTATCCAACCTCACAAACAAGCAAAGATTTAGATTAAAGCCAGTGGGAAGTTTGCCATCAGCATTGATAAGGACAAGATGCAGCCTCAGGTTCATTGCTTCTATCATTTTATGTTACCAGTGTGTTTCAGCTGACTGCATGTCACCTGATTCACAAGCTGATGCTGGATATTCAGATTCCATCATTCTCTTAAACTCAGGCCATCAGACTGTGAATTCAGCAGTGAAAAGCCACTCATGTTGTGTCTGGAATTAAATCACCAGAAAAACCTGTGTATTTTATTAGGAATTAATCAGAAAAGCAAGCCTAGGAATATGATCTATTTCTTTGTTTTGCTACAGCATTTATATTATTGTTCTCTCTTTCTCTGTTTTCCCTCTGCAGAAATAAACTCTTTTCTTTTTATCATTGAGGTATTAATGTAATAAAAATCTAATTTTTTTCATATCATCAGTTGTCATTTCTTTTGTTATTGCACTGTATTTTATATGTTAGATTCTCCAAATCATATACCAGGTAATACAAAGACAAAAGAGTGAATCCTATCCACAGAGAAACTTTCTCATTGAGTGCAAAGCACCACGAAACTATTGGGGGTGTAATTGTATAAATAATTTAAAAGGCAAAGAAAGTAGATGTGGAATGCAATTGCTGAACATACACTTTTTGTCAGATGTTTAATATTTTTTGCCAAGGGAATGAAGTTAGTTTTATTCTACACCCGAGCTGCTAAAAATACACACACACACAGAAACACATACAGCACCACATGATAGCAATAAAAGATGAAAGTACTTTCTTGCATTAGCTGCACTGGCTCCAGCTGACTGTTGTCAGTGCATCAATGTTATATTCTCCAAATTTCTAGCAATTTAAATACACTAAGCTAGCAGGTAATGTTATGGCTGGAAAACGTATGTGAAAAGCAGCTTCAGTACTTTGGGGAAAAACCTCCTCTCTCTTCTCTACCTGCTGGTCTCCTGAAGATACTGGTCATGAGTCTGAGGATGGATCCCTGCGCTGCAGCAGAAGGTTCCTGCCCTTCTGTACACAGATGCTGGGATCATGAATGTGTTGCTGTGTGCAGCTGTTTCTGTGCTGCAATGATGAGCAACGAAAAAAATCTGAGTGTGAAACCCTGCATATGGAAATGGAAGTTTCTGTCACAGATTAGGAGTGCCGATGGGGTTTTGGACACACAGAAGATGTGGTTCTTTTCTGTTTTGCCTACAGGAGCCCAGCTGTTAGAGATGAGCAAAGATACTGCATGGCCAAACTGTACCAGGACTCCAAGAGGTCCTGCTACCCAGACTTGTCCACACACAGATGCTCTTCAGCCAAGCTTGTGCAAATTCCTCTGTGAACACTGGTATTTCAGCCAAGGATAGGCATGTTTGACACAAGCAGTTAAAGCAGTCCTCATTTACTGGGGCAGCAGACAGCTGGTTTACAGGAAAGCCATGCTAAGCACACATTTCAGTGCACTGATTTAAGTGTTAAGAAGGCTTGTCTGCCAGGAGGGTCACTGACTGGCAAGGGAATTGTAGTATTTTGGTTATCTCATGTTAATTCCCCTGTGGGTGCTCATCTCATTTACTCCCTGTGGAGGAAACAACACACTGGCGGGTTATCACCTCATCACTGCAATGTAACCTCAAAGATACCCTGTGGTACTCAGCTGGATGTGCTGAGACTATAATCAGAAGACACCTCACAACCTCTCACCGAGCACCCTAGCCCAGCTTTAGTACGAAAAATGGAGCATAACTGATTCTCATGTAGAAAGTGACCATCAAATAATAAGAAGGATTTAGCAGCGTTTGTTCTGAAGGTAACTCTGAAGTCTTCGGTCTCAGACTTCTACCCAGATTCAGATTAAAAGAACATCTCCTTTCTTACACAGCCTGTATAGCAGTGGTGTAGAGGCAAAAGAGATTTCTGTGGGACATGTGAAGAAACTTGTTGTTATTAGATATGGGCATTATAGTATACCCCTGCACATCCCATGGATCATTTTTCTTTGTGAAAGGTACTTCTGAGAAGCCCTATAACCTCCATCACTCCAGGGCTGATTTCTCAGAAATGTCTGTGCAGACATTACTGGATTATTCTTTCTCTTGTAGCACAGGGCCTCCCTACTGCAGAAGGATGGAAAGCTGTGCTGTATCCAGTTTCCCACGTGGTAAATAGGACAGACACGTATTCCTTCTGTGTCAGAACACTTGCCGTAATACATTTTTGGGGGACACTGCTCATACTGAACAGGCCTTTGCATGACAAGTTTAGCTGTTAGGAGATTTGGTCCCTGTGTCCAAGAACTAAGTTTTGTTCTAGGTCTGAGTTTCCATGCCCTGGTCCCCTTCCTGCTGTCGCCTATGGCTGGTAAAGTGCATAGTGTTGTTCTGTTAAACAGTTCCTGTACACAGCCTGACTTTGTATTCTGCATATCCATAGGCATCGCCTGATGAGAGGGGGCTTTGTGCTGCCAAGAGCTGCTGGTTGGAAAAATACTTCTGATCATGTATAGTGCTGTTGTTGCTCAATACCGCTGCTTAATCAGCAAAGCTGTATCCTAACTTCTGCTACAATATTCAAGAAAAACATGTATGTCAGCAAGGGATCCTGGGCAATAAACCCTCAATGGCTCAAGAGCTGGTGAGCAACAGAATCCTGTACAAGGTGCAAAATTCACCCCTTCAAAGGAGAAGAAACACAGGAATATTTAGAAGTACTATGAGTTTTAATTTCTTTTTCTGTGCACATCATGTCAGGTGCTGAGGAGGCACTCACCTAATGCTCTTCAATGCTAATTGAGCCTGTCGAAGTCAGTCTTCCGTAGGAGATGAGAAAAAGACAGCAGCTGATGACAGCAATGGGCTGGGAAAGGCATTGAGAGGCCAAAAGAAGAGCAGATCACAAAGGCAGAGAAGCTGTGAAGTAAGATCTGAGCTTTGAGCTTATTTCAAAGTGGAGGTTAGGTATTTAAAATTTAATATATTGATGAACAAGAAGGAACCTTTGGAAGAGGGGTTAAGCTTAGCAACAAATGATCACAGGTGGAGAATCTATACCAGTAAAACTGGAAGTCACTGACAGTTCTTGCCTCCAGATAAACTAACAATTCATCTGATCTTCTTTTTTTCTTCAGGAGTACCTGGTTCAACCCATATTGTAAGTATTACCATACCACACTGACAGCCCCATGCTCCAGAGGCATGAGATCAATTCAGTAGTGCAGCTTCCATTGACAATAACTAAGATGCTAGCCTTTGCAGCAAGAAGGAAAGCTTATAAATGTGAAGGTAACTGATACAAGTAGCTGGAAAATGTAGTAATGAAGCTTAAGAGCTACCCCTGTATTTCAGTGACAGTCTTACTTCAGCCCACTGTGTGTGTCAGGGAAAACACCCATGGTGCCATAGGAGAAAAAAGAGTTCAAAAGGGCCCCTGGCACAGGGTCACAGAATTGAGAGGGGCTTTCTGTATCATTCTTCTGGGTATTAAAGGCAATCATGGAAGAAAACTTCAATGTGATGACACCAATGTTCTTTGGATACCAGGAAGAACAGGCTACCAAGACCCTAGCCCTGCCTATTAGCATCAGAGACAATAGATGTAAGGTCAGTTCATTGAGAGAAAGGGAATTGTTATACACATGATATTGTGTTTAGAAGAACCTTTCTACTTGCTCTCATTTCGCAGTAAAAGAAAACTTCCTCAGATGAGTTCCATGAGTGTGCTAGTGAGGGTCTTTGCCTATCTTCACAGAGCTGTTTTATGTTCAGTGCCTACCTGCAATGTCACTGGAATATTGTGGACACACTCCCATGCTGCATTACAGTTTGACAGTCCCCAGCTCTTGGACCACCATCAGTGAGCCTGAAAGTGTTTTACCAGGAAGGGGTTACACCCACACAGCTGGTGAGAGAACTGAGCTATGGAGAAGTGACCTTCTGGACACCACTCAGCCATGCAGGGTCAGAATTACTCAGTGGAGTCCGGGTCTCTGGGGTCTTTCTAGGACTGGATGGTGCTTCTGTCCCATCTGTGCCACTGGAGTAATTTAGGGCATCACAAAGGCCGCCTCTGAATGTTTCTTGTGTTACAGAGTTCCTCATGCTTAACATAGGAGATCTAAAGGCAAAACAGGCACTGGAAAGTTTGAATGTAAGCATTTGGGTTACAACAAGGATTTGCCTGTAGCTTAGTGGAAAGATTCCAGTACCTGAAATACTGCCACATCTGTGCTTCAATTAGTTGTCCTGATCCTATTCATGTGCCTTTTCCTGTCTTCTTATTCCTTTAGAACTGACTGTGTAGCTATTTTGATAATAACCCCTCAAATCTGCTTTTCAAAAAAGGCTGGATAAGACTCTATCTGTTGAAACAAAATAAAACAAACAAAAATAGCTCAGATTAACCCTGGGTCATTTTGCTAGCAAAAATGGAGGAAATGAGCCATGGACGAGAAGGATGGATGGGAAAGGGAGGGTGCTGGAGAATGATACTTCATTTTACAAACATCAAGATACCATCTAAGTGCTGGCAAGACACTTGAATTCCTGAGGCTCCTATGTGGTGGATGTGTCTAATGTCTGTGGTAGGAATAATCAAGAGGCTGCTCTAACATTTGTGTGTCATCTGCAAAGCAGGCACATCGACCCTCATTGCCAAAGCTAGTTAACGTGGATACCTAAGTTAACAGTCTGTCTATCCACAACCATTTCCTTAGATGCCTAAATACAATTCACTTTCAGCCACCTTCACATAAAACATAGACATAAAACTCACCATACCTGTCCATAATAGGACCTCTGGGTAAAATTTGAAATCAGAAACAAAAAGAAAGGCGTTATTCAACAGGAGCACGGTTCCCCACTTCTCCTTTTGGTTTTAAATGCAGCAATAGAAATATTTATTTTGTGATAGATTATGGATGTACTACTGCTAGCTACACAGTGCAATGAAAATTAAATCTTCACTCAGTGGGCTTAGATGGAACTTGCAAGAAGCAACATAAATAAAAAATGTATTATTCATTACTTCATTGCTTATTTGCTATGAAGGATGTAAGAGTGTGCTGTTCAAGTGGCTTATGATTTCATAGTGCAATAAAAATGAAATCAATGGCCAATATGCCCAACATTTAAAAACAATTCTTTATGAAATAAAATCTTATTTCCCATGGTGCCTTTCATATCAACTATATTCCAACAAGTTATGCATACAGAAAAAATCCGATTACAGCAATAATAAATAGGAAAGGGGAGTGTAATGAAAGAGATACTAGGAGACAAGGGGAGAAACATAAATAATATGCTACGGAACAAATGTTTCTCTTTCTTAGCTTTGTACATAATGATTACCTTGTGGGATCCTGTTGGAAGTGGTAAAAACCCCAGCATGGTCCATTTTCAAAGACCACAATCAGCAACAATTTATCAGCTGCTGCACTGGAGGATATGCTAATGTTTAAAGGGCATCAAATCAGGCCCATAAAAGCTAATGGAAGGCTTTTGCTGTCTCTGTGTATTGGATCAGGCTTGAGTGTACATATTAAACCAATAATACACATCTCTCTTCCTTTTTATCTAGATCTCTACATCAAAAGAACAAAACTCCAAAAGGATTTTTTCAAGAATGGCAACAAATCACCAAAGGAAGATAAAAACTCTTTTAACTCTGCAAACTTGATGTCTTTCTGGCACTTTTTACTCGGGTGTCATTTCACAAGATACTTGGAAGAAAATGTGTTTTCAAACTGTAAAATAAACTTCGTGGGGCGAAAAAAGGGAAACAGTTACATTCTTCTGAAATGCAAAACGTGGTACCTGAGGTAGCTAACTAATTGAAATATTACTTCAATCAGGCAAGTATCTTCTAATATTAAAATTTAAGTCCTCAATCCATTATAGTGAAAAACAACAAACAAAATACTTGCAAAGAGAGAGACCTGAGCAGAATGAAAAATACAGAAAAGTGTTTAAAATGCCGGTCTTAAACGAACATATTTCAGCTTCAAAATCTACGTCACAAAGGCTCGGAACAGACTCAGTTTTCTATCTGGCAGAACAAGTATGTTTACCAGTACTTAAAAAAAATCACAGTAATATAGTCTCATTTCTTTTTAAACATGTTGTGCTGATTTCACAGGTAATCAATAATGGTTTTCAAACATTTATGAATGTACCAGATTTAAACAAAAGATGTGCAAACAAGCGGCATTTTTTAATACAAAAAAGAGAGAGATTCTATCCTACTGGAGTGGATTAAGCACTCTAAAAAATCACGGCTGAGACAATTATTTCTATTATTATATTCTAAAGGCAAAAATGAGGGAAAGTAAAAAGTTACTTGAAATAAAGGGCAGCACTGAGATGAGGAATGGGGATAGGAGCTAAGACAAGAAAGAAAAGTGTATGCCCAGTGAAAGCAAAGTTAGGTGGTATGGGAGAAATATGACACAATAGAGAGAAAATTCATGTGGCAAAACTAAATTGGAGTAGAAGCTGGACAGAACAGTGGGGGGAAATAAAAAGAGTTTCAAATGCATTATTGGCAGAAAGTGCAGAAATAACATCAGCCTGTGACAGAATGAGGATGGTCACTTCACAGGCAGGGCAGAGACAAGGAAGAGGTGCTTAATGCTTTCTTTGCCTCTGTCTTCAACACAGATGATGGACTGAGGGGGGCCAACCCTGTCCTGAGTGCATCAGGGACAGCATCACCAGCCAAGCCAGGGAGGGAATTGTCCCACTCTGCTCTGAGCTGGGGCGGCCTCACCTCGAGTGCCGGGGGCAGTTTTAGGTGCCACAGTATAAAACAAACATTAAACTATTTGAGAGTGTCCAAAGAAAGGCTACAAGGAATGTAAAGGGTCTGGAGAAGAAGCCGTTGTGGAGTGGCTGAGGTCACTTGGTCTGTTTAGCCTGGAGACCTCACAGCCCTTAAAACTTCCTCATGAGGGGAAGAGGAGGGGCAGACACTGATCGCTTCTCTGTGACAGGGCCCAAGGGAATGGCCTGAAGCTGTGTCAGGAGAGGTTCAGGTTGGATATTAGAAAAGATTCTTCACCCAGAGGGTGGTTGGGCACTGGAACAGGCTCCCCAGGAAAGTGGTCACAGCATCACACCTGACAGAATGCAAGAATTGTTTAGACAATGCTCTCAGGAGCATGGTGTGACTCTCAGGACTGTCCTGTGAAGGGGCAGGAGTCGGACTTTGATGACTCTTGTGGGTTCCTTCCAACTCAGGATATCCTATAATTCCTGATGTTAACATAAAAAATGGTTGCAAACTGTGTCAGAGCACATTTAATCTGAAAATCAGAACATTAATAATCAGCAAAGGAGTAAATGTCTGAGTAAGTCCTCTGACAGGACCTATCGTGAGGCAAGAACAAAGATGTTTCCACACGTAGCTGAACTGGGTCTAGGTGAGGTTGTGTCCCACAGAAAGGCAGACCTACTGCTCATGAGCATTTGTTGCCACCATTGTTTCACCTTCCCAAAATACTGCTGAACCTAGCTTTTGAACAGCTTGGGTCTCTTCAAAACCTTCTCAGCTTCAAGAGAATCTTCTTTCCATTCTTGTCACAACCATCTTTCACAAGCTCTTTGTTTCCTTCATATTACTAGATTTCCTTCTGCTGTCCTAGATTTTGCTCCCTTCTAACTTGAAGGTCAGTATCTAAACCATTTCCTCAACTGCTCTCTTATCACTACACAGCAAATTTCCCCTCAGTACGCGTTGTGCAGCCAGAGTCTCCGGTGCCTTTTTCACCCCAGGCCTGCTAGAATCTCTCCCCTGAGATATGTCATAAGTGGAAATATGAAGTCAAAGAACCCCAGATTTTGGCAAAAACTGCTGAGAACATGTTGAAAATATGAAAATATTTTCATTCTCCAAAGGGAAGACAACTTTGTGATAGGCCTGAGAAGAAGGGAAAAAAAAAGAAAAAGGAAGCACTAAAAATCTCTTTGCCAAAAAAGAAGACAAGATTTGTTAATCTATTTTATTTTAACACTGAAATAGCCATAAAAGTCCTAGGCTGTTATTTTGGATTATCTTAGTTTACCTCGTTATCTGGGTTTACAAATACACCCACTTCCCAAAAAGACACTGTGATTTTTAAGAAGCATTAACTAGAGAAGACAGTCCCCCGTCTTCATTTGAACTTTACCAAAGGCTCTGCCAGACAGGGCTGTGGAAACACAAAGGTTTTCCTTCCCTCTAAACCATACCATATTAAATAATTTTTCCATTATTTTCTCAGTCTCTAACTGAGCAGGCACTTGAAGGGAGAACCGTTGCAAGTGATGTAATAGTCAAGACCTAAGTTTCCTCCTAGTAATCTAAATCTAGTTTCTGTGGACTCTTCACCTTTTTTAAATTGGTACCATGTAGATACCCTGATGGTCTGAAAGTGTGTCATCAGTTAGAACAAACAGAGGCCTTGACATCAGCTCTGGTGGTTTTTAGCCTAATATGGAAAGGCATAATCAGGTCCAGGGCCTGAGTAAAAGCGAGCAAATTCCATATGGACAAATCTACACGTTTTAAGTAATGAGAGCAATAAGTAAGAAGAACAACACGCCTAGGATCAGAGTGGATTTTATAGCCTTCCTTGCAGTTTAGGTGTCTTTCTAGAAGCTGTGTTACTTTTGGCAAACACTTCAGTTGTTGAAACCTTTCTAAATACTTGCATTAGCAACTGTATGGCCTGTATCTCTGGTCTGTACTAAAAGCATGACAGAAAAAATATTCTTATAATTCTTTGCATTTATAAAATAAAATTTTAAAAATTGAAACCCAGCCTATTAAGCCATTTTTGAGTAGTATTCCTCCTGCAAAATGAAAAATAAAATTATCTTTTCACTGTAAATGTAGTTTAGCAACATTTAGAATAGAGTCTCCCAAATTCAGCTGCCTAGATAGCACAGAAAAGAAATTCCAGGGCACTGTGCTGGCTATAGAGCCAATAATTTCAACAAGTTTTAGCTTCTAGCTCACAAATCCAGAGTTCTCCCCCTCAGCAGGAGCAGCAGCTCTTGGCTTTTGTTCAAATAATAAAAAGATACAGATATTCAGGCAGCTAAATCTCCAAATCCTCAGTGGAAGAGTTATTAAGTGGATCTTTGTAAGCTAAGCAGAGCAACTTGTATATCTGTGGGGGTCTTTTATACGTTTAGAAATTGAAGAGTTGAAATTTTGAAAGGAAAAGCCTTATTTAGAAAGGCAGTATCCCAAAAGAAACAAAAAGCCCCAAACACTATTAATAACAAGTTAGGACCTGCTTTGTAAAGAACCCTTGTGTCTGAGCTGTGAATAGCATTAGAGCCTAAGAAGCACCAGGTCCTAAACTGGTTTGCTCATTCTTATCCTCTGTTGTCCAATTAGACTTTCACAACTTGCTCAACTTGAATCCTTGAAGGAAGTCCAGCTTTTAATAATAAATTCCCACTGAAATCCAGATTAGTCAGTGTGTTGTGGAATATTACCTCTCCAGTATTTCTCAAGCATCGGCATACAGATGAATAAAGAATTTATCATTAGTAGAACCTTTTATTTTAGAGACGATAAACATAAGTAGCTGAAAGAAGTGCCAGTTGAGCAGAATGAGTGCAACCGCTGGGTTTGCGGGACATCTAGTGGGAAAAAAAGGTTACTGTCGTGGGTATGCAGGTTCTCAGACACGGTGTTACGGGAGAAAGATAACCCTGCAAGCACAACAACATCAAGGAGAATTGTGAGAAACATGAGGGTACTTGCACCTGAGAGAAAAGTCGGGTACTTGCACCAGGTACTAGCCTGGGAGAAAAGTCACCTGCTACTCTACATCTGCTACTCGGAGCGTGTTTCCCAGAGCATTAGCGCTTTCTGCTCTTCCACTGCAGTCTGGCAGCACACGGACACTAAGAGAGGCATTCCCTCTGCTGGCTGTGATCTTGCACGCGGTAACGTAGTAAAAACAGCAGCGAAGGTAGAGCAGCACAGGTATCGGCATGAGCCGACAACTTCAGCATGTTACCAGAATATCGAACAACCTGTACGTTCCCATTGCTATTTCTCCTGCCCGTTAAGTCAATAAGCTGTAGCGGGTCACCCTACAGGTTTACCTAATTCAGCATTCCTCTCCTGAAACAGCCGCTGAAGAGCCAAGGGTTTCTCAGTGTACCTTCCCAGCCTCCAGACATTCCTGGCACAGAAACTACTCTGAGCTTCCTTTTCGTGTCAAACAGAATTTTTTTCCATTCAAGGAACCAAACATATCTTTTAATCCATGCTACCATCTGGCATTCACAAACTTCTGCCAGTGTTTTCCACACTTCAGAGCCTGTTATGAAATACCTCATTTTTCTGTTAAGTCTGGCACTACCTTGTTTCATTTAACATCTTTCTGTTCTATGTCATTATGAAAAAGAATCATAGAATCATGCAGTAGTTTGAGTTGGAGGCACCTTTAAAGGTCATCTTGTCCAACCCTCCTGCAACCAGCTGGGACATCCTCCACTAGGTCAGGTTGCTCAGAGTCCCATCCAACCTGACCTTCAATGTTTCCAGAGGTGGGAAGTCCATCACATCCTATTCCAGTGCCTCACCACCTTCCTTTCAAAAAAACCAAAAATTTCTTCCTTATACCTAATCTAAATAGACCATCTGTAGTGAAACCCCACTACCTTTAGTCCCATTGCAAAAGACAATTTATCCCCAAAGATTGGACTCTCTTTCCACATACTTTCTCTGTGTTGCTCTGTTTAGACATCTCTTCTTTTACTCTCTCTAACATACCTTTTTTTGTAGGTAACAGAATCTTTGTCTGTTCTGTTGACTTTTGAACCGATGTGCTGCAAATCTTCATTCATCTTTGCCACCCTCTGAAAGTTGTTCTTTTTTTAAAATTTTTTCTGCTATGTTCTCTCAATGACAGCAGTTCTGAGCTAAAAACAGTGGTCAGGATACACTCACACCATTAATTTCTGTAGTAGCACAGTGATATGTCCCTATTACTTACTTTTCCTTTCCCAGTAACTCTTAAAATTGTGTCATTGCAAAGCAAGTGGACATTTTCACAAAAATATGAGTCTCCTTCCTCAGAGACAGTACTTGGTGCTGGATCTGTCATTGTCCCTGTGGTTTTTTCTTCAAATACATTTCTGCATGTTTGGCAGCAATGGATTTCACTAGGTATTGTATCGTCTAACCTACCAATAGCATGAAATATTTCTGCAGAGCATGTTACCCTTCACAGGTGTTTCTTGGCTTTCTTGCCGTGAGTAATTTATTATCATATGCAAAATTTGCCATGCTCTTCTCACTCCCTTTTCCTACAACATTTATGAATATGTCAGATAACACACGTCCTAGGTTCACCAGAGACTTGAGAAAATAGACTTTTATTCCTACTATTTCTACCTGTAACTAGTCATCAATCTACGAGGAACATTAAATCTCATTCTTTTATAGATTAGCAGGGGGGTTTTGACACTTCTTGGACACCTTTTTTTGACCCATTGTTGAAAGTCTCCCGGAGATAAGCATGTGCTCATATAACCAAGAGCTTCTTTGAAGACACCCAACACAATCCAGAGGTGCTACTTTCTTCCTGTAAAGTCACACCCAATCCTTCTCCACTGTGGCATGTCAATTCATGTCTCTACTAAATCTAATTTGCAGTGGTGCCATGGAGCCTAAATTGAGTTTCCCTGGGCTATCTTTTCTGTCACACTCTTTTGTATCACCCCTCATAGCCAGTGACAGTCCCAGGCAGGAGCAAACCCATCCTGGGGGTATCATACTACAAGAATAGAGGCTCAGTTGCAACCAACTTATACAGCCCTGAGACTAGGATGGTGGGTATCCATGCCTGAATTTTGTGTCTCTGGTTCTTTTAAGATTCCCATCCTTTTTCTCTTAAAAATAACTTAGTGACTACTAAGTTAAAAATAACACCAGTGACTACTGGGAATAATCCCGGCTCAGGACACAACACTTTTTCCTCATTTATGTGGGCTCATAAAACAAAAACTTTACCTGTTAAGCACAGGTAAAGAAGAGCAAGGTAAAATGAGTGAGAGCTGTTCCTATTCTTGACCTTGAACAATTCTCCTTTCAGTCTTTTATTTCCCAGTTCTCCTCTCCCAGTTCTCCTGCCCTTAAATCTCTCTTCAAACACAATTCTTTTAGAACCAGATCAAGCTTCACTTCTGCACGATTTCTCAAGTTCCCCAGGGTAACATATGTGTTGGGATGCTTGCCTGTCTTCATGAAATAGCTAATATCAGAGATAGAGCCCTTAATTTTTTTTATATTGTAAAGTCAAGTAAATGCAGGTGTGTCATTTCTTTCTTTCTTACTTGAACAATATGTCCTGCAAAAACCTTCCTTTCCTCTTAAAAATACAGTTCATGAAACAGGAGAGTTTAGCTCATTATTCACAATCACTGCACTAGCAAGGTTCACTAATAAACACTGATGTGTTAAGATTAAGGAAGAACACTGCCTGAAAGATCGGCTTATTATCATGCTTTGGAGGTGACAACATCTGGTTTTGATGGACTGCTACAGAAATTCTGGGATGGTTTAAAGAGGCTGCCTTGACTCTAGTTGTGAAAAATATTCATTTACAGGCAGCTAGCAAAAGAAGAGGAGAATAAAGCATGTTATATCTGCCTTTTTGCCACTAGTCGCAAAAAAAAAAAATTGGCTGAGAGATATGTTCAAGTAGTTAATTGAGCATTGCTTGTAATAAGAGGCGTTTTTAATGCTAGAAGTTACCCATGCTGCTGCTAGTGAAGGGGAATTCAGAACATGCCCTCATACATCAAATCTCTGCTATGTTGTTTATGAGCAGCAATTTGAGATCAGGATTGGATTTGCAGAGGTATGTGAATTGTAAACAGTTTGCAGAAATGGCAACCAAGATTCCAGCATGCTTACTGTAGGCCTGGAGAGGTTTGTGAGGCCTTATTGTTCTTTAAACTTAATTACCAGGTACAGTTAAATCCTAGGCCAGATTTTTATCTTACATCATGCAAGGAAGGCTGAATTTGATCTTTTGGAGGCATGTCAGTCAGTTGCTGGGAATATCATATGCATGGTCAGCATCAGATATGCTCGCTTATGCTATTTCAACACTGCTAAAGGAATCTCTCCTAGTATTTTGTGTTCAGCCCTGAGAATTCAAGTAACTGTGGTTAGGTCCTTGTCTAAGGTCCTGTGTAGAGGACTCTTCTCATTAATAAAGCTTAATCAAGAATGGAAAGTAAGAGCTCTCTTATAATGCTTTGGAAGAAACTGAAACCATTTTATTCAGTACTACAGTATCAAGACCTGTAAACTCACAAAATATATGATTTGGGGAAGAAACAAGATAATATGAACATTTCAATCACAGCAAGTGCAGGACCTCAAACTTTCAGTTCATTGAAAGACCACTAAGGAAAACAGAGTTCCTGCTAGTGGGTTTAAGTTGAAAGTGAGAGGTTCTACTTATCAGAAAAACCTGAAACCCCTCACGTTAACATATTACCGGACAAAGCATCCCAGGAGCAAAAATGCAGGAGAAGGTCAACATTTTTAGTGTTCTATATCCCAGGTTTTACATAAGCTTGCAGCAAGTTCTAAAGATATGAGCTGCCATTTGATAAAATTCATGGCAGTATTCAGAATTTGAGTTGCACAGTGTGCAACTCTGGCCAGGGATTCTCTTGGTGCTTCCCCTCTCTGTAAAAGTCTACACAAGTGTGCTATGACAGGAATATTCAGTCAATAAATGGGGATTTGTAAGTTTAAAATAGCACCAGCCGAAATAGTAGGCTAGCATCATGTAAACGTTTTTGCACTTCAAATTCTGATGTCAAGCTTTTGGCAGTTGACACAGCCAACATTTTTTCAAGCCACTTATATAATGCAGGATAAGTACCGGACTTAGCAAAGAAAAGGAGAATGAGTTTGACAGCTGAAAATTGCTGCTTCAAAGAAGTAAGAAGAGACACGCAAGCAGGTTTAAAGCGCGGCGTGACCAGAACCGGGGCAAGGCCGGCAGCAGGGGAGCGCGGGTGCTCCCGTGGGCGAGCGGGCACCGGCAGGGCAACCGGGGCCGACGGGCTGGTGGCCGCCAGAGGGACCCCGGACCCCGCCGGACCTCTCTCCGTCCTTCACGCGTCTCATCCCAGTGCTCCCGCTCCCTGCACTTGTCCCTTTCCTGCGCCCTTTTACCTAGCAGGGAGGATCTGTCTGCGCTGGTTTCAAACGCTGGAGGTGTTCCTTCGGAAGGCAGGTGGTTACATGACGTGGGAAAGCCATGTTTAAATTAAAAAAAAAAAAAAAAAAAAAAGACAAAAACAAAAACAACAACAACAAAAGCACCCCTCAAAAAAAAAACAATTAAAAAAAAAAAACCTCCACCACCGCTACCACCAACAAAATAAAAACAAACAAACAAAAAACCCTAAAAACAAAACAACAAAAAGATTCAATAGGAGAAAAGTAGAAAGGTTGACACCTGAAATAAAACAGCTGAAAAGAGCAACATGTCCAAGGGCATATACAGAATGGGGGGTGAGGGGAGAGGGAGGAAGTGAAAAAGTACAACAGCAGCTGGCATAGAGTGTTGTTTTCTCCACTGTTATTAGAACTAGAGAAACAACCAGGAGAAAATCTGAGCAGGAGTATTATAACTGAATTTTGCAGATGAGACAAGCAGGTCAAGGGAGGTGATTCTGCCCCTGTACTCTGTCCTCCTGAGAAGCTACGTGGAGGGGAGCTGCATCCAGCTCCCGGGTCTCTAACATGAGAAAGACATGAACCTGCTGGAGAGGGTCTAGACGAGGTAAGGAAGCTGGTCAGCGGGCTGGAGCACCTCTGCTATGAGGAAAGACTGAGAGGGATATTGAGGATATTCATCCTGAGGCAGACAAGGTTCCAGGGAGACCCTATTGTGGCCTTTTTGTATTTAAATGGAGCTTATAAAAGAGATGCAGAGTGACTTTTTACAGCAGATAGTGATAGGACAAAGGGCAATGGTCAAACTAAAAGAGGAGAGATTTGGATTAGATATTAGGAGTAAACCGATACTCAGAGGGTGATGAGGCACTGAAACAGAGAAAGTGTGGATGCCCCATCCCAGGAAGTGTGTTCGAGGCCAGGCTGGATTCAGCTTTGAGCAACCTGGACTAGTGAGTGGCATCCCTGCCCATGGAAAGGAACTAGGTTGAAACTAGGTGATCTTTAAGATCCCTTCCAACCCAAGCCATACTCTAATTCTCAAGAGTATTAGATGCCTATTTTCAGCTACTTGTAAAAATTTTACTCTTTGTACTCATTTTTCTTACATTCTTTGACAAGAGATTTTTCCTAAGAATCTGATGAATTGCTGCTACTATATGGGTGCATTTTCCAGATATTTTACATGAGGCTGAATAATTTCAAAATGGTTTGGGGTTTGACTTCCCATGGTTGAGATTCTCATATTACTGAGATGGACCTTATTTTCATTATAAGTTCTTGGAAATGAAAGGAATTGGTCCAAGTTAAAATTGGTTCATTCAGAAACTTTGTCTTTAGACCAAAAAAGTAGAGTTCAGAGTTATTAGCAGAATTTTGAATATTCTGTTCTGTTGTTCTGCTTATGGAGCAATCTGAGTCACATAATTATACTTTTTATGGTCCAATTTATTTTTAAACGTTATGCTAATATGTAACCCTTGCAATTCTCAGGGAAAGATACTGACGATCAGAGCTGAGTAATGCAGTTACCTCTTCAGAATTTGTCAAGGGTTTCCCCCCATGAACCAACTTAAAAACTAGTTTTCAAAGGTGTTAATTGCCGCATTTACTTCAACAGCTAGAGTCTGAAATCTGATGTCAGCAGTCGACTTCATGAACTTACTTCAGTGCTGCTGCACTTACCTCACACTGCCTGAAGTGCCAGAAACACTACCTGCCAATGGTCTCCAGCTTCACCTCTTCTCTTTCATGTTCTAATTACTATCTACTAACAAAAAATACCTGGGCTTTCTTCTACAGTCAGACCAGTCTAATGAAACATGTTGAAGGACCTACTCTAGGCAGAGTATTTCCATCAGGGATAGAGATGGGTAAAGTATGAAGCGTGCATGTAATCTTACAGGAGTTGGTCATACCATTAGATGCTTCCTAAGCGTATTTGGGATTTAACAGCTCTGGACTTCTTACATTTTTGCAGAGATTGAGGTTGTAATAAGGACTGGAAAGGCTGTAAAACAACAGTCTTAAATATACCAGGAATGTCAATAATTCAGTATGCAATTCCTTCAGTTAATACTGGCTTTTGCAATTATTTGTGGTACCCATGCAGCTGAAGTCTTTTTGAACAGAGAACAGAAGAAACACTGGATACAGCCTTTGCATGCATTGTCTTTCTCAGTCATACTGCCCACTCCAGTCAGCCTCAATTTTTTAAAATGCCAATTAACAGGTGTGAGAAATTCTACTTCTTACCCAGGGACCGATGTCTGCATAACAGTGATACTATCTTGGCAATCTAGTCTGCAGCATAAATATCATGGTGTTTGAGCCCTTGGGGCCTGTGGAGTTTACAACTATGCTGTCAAGATCCCTTAGTTGGGATAGTCCTTGAAGTCCTGCCAAGATGTAGGGGACTCTGGTGCTTTTATGTGCTCCCAAGCACAGCTCTGGCTCCAGGAGTCAACACTCTTGTCAAGCTGAGTGATGGTGTGAATCTCAACTCGCGAGCTGAGATTCCAGCGGGGAGTGTGACAGTGCATGCTTGCATGATGATGCCAGAGAAGCAGGTGACACTGGCAGATAGCTGCAAGGAATAGTAACTGGGTGGCTTCTTGTTACATATCCTCAGAACTTCACAGGATGGAATTCGAGAGAGAGGAACAGTTATAAAATGAGGTTACAAAATCCGGATGTCCTGATCAATTCGAGACAGTTGTAAGGTACCTAACAGTGCATGCACAGGCAAGAACAGCATTCAGCACTGGGTCAGGATCTGTTTGCATCATATTTTGACTAATCCAAGGATTAATCACATTGCAAGTCAATGAGCTGTTACACTCTTCCAGGCTCTCCAGAGACTGCCTGGAGAGAAAAGGAGGGGTTGATATGTCAAAATAGTGACACGAGGAGGCGCAGAGCAAGTATGTTTTCCTTGTAATAAAAAACTACACAGGCCCAAAGTGCTTAAACACAGCATGTAAAGAAAAACAAGAGTTAAAAGGGCAAAGCTTATCTAGGCCACATCCCAAAAAAATCAGGAAAGTTGGATCAGTTCTGAATTTGTCCTTCTGCATATACAATACATGGAGAGAAAGAGCAGCAGTTTGTCGTCTGAAGCACTTTACATTTAATAGTTGTCAGGAATCCTGAAAGCCTTCAAAACTGACAGAACTCTTGCAGTACAGGGTGTTACTAACACGTTTCTGTGCATTGCATGCATTTTTGCTGCTGTTAACCATGAATATTTAGATAGCAGCATGCCTGCTTTTCATCTGGTTCAGAATTCAAAGGCGAGTTCAAACACAGCATTTAAATGGACGTGTTCATTCTGCTGACAGCTGGGGCTGATTTTGTAGTTATCCTCAAGCTCTACTACCTGCCACAAATGAATGTACAAAATCTTTTAGCTTAGCCATGGAGGATCTGCTGAATGTCAAGTGGTTGTTCCACTGTCTTGGTTTTCCAACTATTTATCCAAGGGTATCACCTTGTGAAGATCTTTGTGCATGCTTCCACTGGCACCAGCAACTAGCCATGCAGTTCCAGAATGGTGAGAGAGGCTGCGAGACCCCTCACGGCTTCTGAAAAGCTTTTCTCTTGTGGTTCACCCCTAGTACAAGGGATGGTATCCAGATGAGACAGAAATCAACAACAGAAACCAAATCTGAGAGACACCATTAGTGGATATATTGTACCTTTCCCTGTGCTGACGTTCAGGGACAAATGCATTTAGGTAAGTGTTTGTTTGAAATGGTTTTTGCAGTAAACAAGGCTGTTAAGTTTCACCAGTCTTTTTTAAGACTCTATGAAATAAATCCATGTTCAGGATCAGTTCTGTGATTTACTCAATGTCCTTGACCTCTCACAGAGAAGGACTGCTCTGATGAAACAATTTTGGCAGGGTTGTGCCTCAGCTTCAATATATGCTGAGTATCTTCTGTTCACTGAAACAAGCAAAAATTCACACAAATTGCATATTCAGAATAAACATTGTTTTCCCTGATAAGATTAATTTTGAGCTCAAGTCTGCAAGATACTGTCTATTTACTGGAAACCTCTGGTTAACAGAGTTGATGCTATTCAGCAGCCCTTTGTAAAACTGAGCCCCTATGGAAAGCCCTTTAAGTGTTGATTTCTTAATAAATATGAAATAAAGCAAAAATTAATTCACAGGTCAAAGTGGTTTCTCCATAAAATATCAAGGAAAATTACTCAGTTAAGTTAAGCCTGTGAATGGAAGTCAGTATTGTATTACTCAAAGATAAGGTAAGTTATACCAGGGTTGTGTACAGACACGTTTTAAGTCCATTTAAAGTTTTAAAAGGACAGGTTTGTGCCTTATCACATGGTTCCTAATGAAGTGGTCTCACATTGTCAGATGAAGATGAGATGGAAGCAACCTGCAGAGAAGAAGCAGGCTGGTACTACAACATGCTGTTCTTGTTGATGATCACAGTAAACAGCTGTAGGCTGATTGCTAAATATTGGCTTTTCCCAGTGATAACTTGATAGGTTACAGTTACAGCATTCAGACTGAAAGAGTATTCCCAGCACTCTGAGAGATGGAAGATTAAGTTTACAAGTTGAGAGATTTAGCTAAACCAAGATCCTCTGTGAGCTTGTGCGAACAGAAGATTGGGCCTCACAAAAATAAATGGCCATGTGGTTCTGGAGTAAAAGTGAAGATGCCTACACCAAGGAGCTGCAGCTGCTTCTTTCTGCTGTCATTTGCCGTTGAGCTGCCTCTATTTCTGTCCAGCACAGCTCAAGATCTTAGGTACCTACCAGCCACCAGCTTTGCTTTTACTTCTGCAATCAAGAGAAGTTTGCACTGTGCTGAAACACTGGGAACAGAGCTCCTTCCTGTGAGAAAGATGTGCTTTATTCCTTTCCTTTTTAAAGGAATTTAATATGGAAAATATTTTGGAGTTTTGTTTCCTCGAAGATGTTTGCAGAGAAATCCATGCTGGTCCTGTAATTCCTTTTATTTCCTCTTCAGGATCTATACATCTACTAGCATGTTAAAATAATTTTCTTAACTTTCTTCATCACTATCCATTTGTATCCTGCTGCATTGTGCTAAATGAAGCATACTGAATACAAATACAGAGAGAAAGCAAAACCAGCAACCCATTTGCAGGCAAACACTCACACTATGGCCTCAGGTGGCTGCAACCAGCAATCTGCTCTAATCCCATGCCTGTGTGGATCATAATCTTGAACAGACAACTGCTGCTGACACTGCTCAGTGTGTGGAGTGGTGACTCCATCCTGATGGCAGTGGGTAAATGATACTGCCACCCACAAGCACCTGTTCTGCCCACATGGCAGCCTGCTGAAGCAGGCTGTAGAGACATGACAGCCACCTCCAGGCACAGGACAGCATGCCCTCTGGAGCAGGGGCGTGCCTGGCTGCTCCTGTACACGCATACTAGCCTGCATCTCAGTTCAAACATCCAGGCTATAATCCAACCCAGACTTAAAAACTTGTGCACCACAAGCTTGGAACTGCAGATGAACAAAGTCTCTGCAGCAATGCCTTCGAGGCTGAAGAAGCCATGGCTAATGTCCATGCAGGGTTCTACTTAGGCTTTATGAACCTAATTCTCTTCTCAAGCTGTCCCAGGACTCCAGAGGCTGCTTCATACAACAATGTTTAGAATTACTATGCTCTTGCCTGCAAGGGGAGGGGAGACACGACTCAGCAAGGTGAACCTGCACCTCCCTGCCTCAAGATTCCTCAGATATTCCTTCAGTATAGAAAACTGTAAAAGCTATTTCCTTAGACACAAGGGAGTACTATGACAAGCTTACCACATCATTCCAAATGTTCCCAAATGTAGGGCAAAGTTGTTCTCAACCTTAGGGCATGACCCAAAAATAGGTTACTACTGAGCTTTGTGTCTGCTACCACTGAATACACCTCCGAATCTAAGTGGAAATTTTGCATTACTAAAATGAACTCCTATAGAAAAACTTTACAGGATTTTCTTTGTTTAGGACTTATATTTCAGAAAAATAAAAACTCTAAGATAGTGATTAAATTATTTGGCCAACTTTGTTTCACTCTCTATCATACTTTGCGTCACCCTATTGGAAGGGAAGGGAACTGTATCAGTTTCCAAAATGATAAGATTTTACCTGTTTTACCAGATACTTCAGGCTGTTGTTCCACCATTCCCAGAGACAAGGATGCAGGTTTTCTATGGCCATGGGGGAGATGTGGATAGGGATAGGGTTAGGAAAGCTGAAGGTAAATGTGAATGCAGAGAGGAGGAGCTAAGGACATCAGGAAGTTCCTGAAACTGTGCTATACACATAGGATGGAAGCATAGTACTTTGGGATGTCTTTGATTTAGGAACTATTCCTAAAGTTTCATATGCTGTATTTCACCAGAAACTCTCTTCAGCTGTGACTGAACCTCTCTAGGATGGTACTAACACAATGGGAGGATCATATTGCTGGAATTGCAGTGGCTGATGTTACATCCTCAGTGCAGGTGTGCAAGGTGCTCCTTTGAACCTTTCCAACTCAGCTTGGCCTAAGCCTCAGCTCACTGGAACACTGCCTTCCATTAAGAGTCAGAGCAAATCCAAAATTTGAATTTGCTCCTATGACTGAGATAGGATTAGGAGATTTTTCTGAACTAGGAATTTAATTCTGAAAAGAACCAAGCAACCACACGCTCTGTGAATTTTAGGCCATACCAGCTGTTATAGGACACCACAGAACAATGGTCAGCTGATGGATGATTAAGAGCTGGCTTTAGGCTACTGTGACAGGGAACAGTTACTTTCTCTTTACCATGAAAAACTCTGCCCTAGTTCAACAATACAGTTGCCAACACAAGGAAATTCCTTTGCTTTCAAAGCCAAGTGATGTTTGGCACTATCAGAGTAGAGTTGTTCTCCACATCATCTGCCCATTAAGCATATTTCCATGGACAGCTAATGAAGAACAGGGATGCAGTATAAACCACACACTACTTCAATACGCAGTATATTCCCTGCCTGGACCAGCCTTCTGCTGAAATGAATGCCTTGCTGCAGTCAGCCTCAGCAGGTAGCTTTTGTTAGAAAGGGTGGTCAGGTCAGGATCACCAGACTAGCTGACTACAGAGCTGGCAAGAGCAGTCCAGTCCTCAGCTACAGACAAGTCTAGACAGGGATGTATGCTTAGAATGCAAGTTTAAACCTCATTCTATAGGAGAAAAAAATAACCCAAACCAAAAACAAAAACCAAAAACCATATATATATATATTTATATACATAAAACTGGATTTGACTTACTGAAGGAAAAACAGGTACCATACCCACAGTATTAAAAATAAATAAATAAAAAATAAATAAAACCAAGCAGAACTTCACTCATTTAAATAAGAAGATGAGGCTCTGACTTACACTGTGCCTCCAAAAATAAATGCAAATCAAGACTTTTATTTATCTAGTTTGGAATTTTTGCTATGTGTTGTCTACTGTGTGTAGTGGTGCTGTGGTAGGACATTTAACTCTTTTATAAAATGAAAAAAACCCTTCCTAATTCAATTTTCCTCCTAATTCAATTCAGAAATTTGCATTCAGTCCCAGAAGTGTTCTATCTTTGAGCTTCAGGAAATGAAGAAAGTGTTTGAACTTTAGAAATTCCTTGCACCATTAGTTTTAGCAGATGCACAATACAGTAATCATCACGAGTGCTGTAACACTCATGTAGCTGACATTTTATTAAAAAATGGAAATATACAGATGTGCTAATCCCTGCAAAGTGCACATGCATCACCACAGATGACTTTTTATTCTTAGGCCATGGTGACCAAGTGAACAAATGTGTGGGCATTAATGATTTCCCCTGCAATGTGCTCCACTAGGTCATCACCAGCGCACAGCGTTTATTCTGGTTGAATAAAATACTTGCTCCGGGCAAGTAACATCAAAGAATCTACAAGGTTGGTAGTTGGAGCTTTTCTGTTGTTCTAAAATGCACCCAAAGGATCGTTACTATCTGTACGCATGGTTGTGTGAGATAGTCCCTGACTGGTAAAGTGTACAAGCATCGACTGATTTCTCACAGAACTGCTGCTGCAATTTTCAGACATGCCTCCCAACCCTTCATAAGATATACAGCAGGTGTTAGTTATACTTAAGGATATCGAGTCTGTGAAAAGTAGAAACATAAGTTAAACAGAGGTGCTGACATTTTGTCTGACATTGTGGATGACACAAGCAGCCAGATCACTAAGTGCATAAACAGAGCTCTTTATTTTCCCTGCAGCTATGTGAGCTCTGGTTATTTCTGACACACCTGCAAAGCCTCTGTGGAGCTTAAGATAAGTGTCTCACAGAGAAAGTTTGACTTAAACATACATTTTGTGTGTGGGATCTGATTTTGGAAGAGATGGGCCAACAGTGCTGTTAGAGAGCCATACCAAAGGACTGTGAGCTTGTATAAGCACCAGTTAACATCAAATCCCTTGTTTGTGAGGGAAAGGTTATGTGTGCACTCCTCATTAAAAAGGTAGATCTGCATATTAAGGCAGACAAAACCCACATTTGACTTCATATGCTCTCTATGTCTTAGGAGATTTGGATTAAAAGAGAGAATCTCTGTTTTGCCCCATTGTCTATTCCACAAATAAAATCATCACCAGTTTCATGAGGACAAGTTATAAAGCAGCAGTTCCATTGCTTATAAAAAGCCTTTGGAAAATACTGGTACCATAACATATGGATAAGATGCTGCTTCTGCCCAGACCCCTCAGCCCGTGTGGTGCACTACTCCTTCCAGCAGAATTTCTGGCCCAAGCAAGGGTGATGGGCTGACCCCAGATGGGAAACAGTTGTTTCTTCTTCTTCTTCTTTGCTAGAAGCTGAAAGTTCCTTCCTTCACTGAAAAAATAAACAAAGTCAAAACCAGCTAAGCTGTTCATGCTGCCTCTTTCTGAGTATGCCAGAGAATGTACCAGAAGAGCCGTCTTTCTAAGGAAAGATTATCACCCTAATATATCGAAAAAGATTTGCTGTCAGACAACTTTTTCACCTCCCCAGTCATAAATGAAAAAAAATTTCCTTTAGATTTGATTAATACAAAGAGACCAATTATTTTTGCTAGTAGTAGAAAGGGGAAGCACCTTCACAAATATATTACTCAGCTCCAGTTCCTTCACTACCCAGAGGGAAGCAGGCTGTTTAATGAGGTGACAGTTAACTGAACTTCATTTACCCAAAAAAGCCTGTGGTAAGTAGTTTGGGAGGCAGAGGTGCAAATGCTACTGATGCTAACCCTCTGCTCATGAGGTATTAGCCAGAAATGTCAAATGGGCAGTTCTTCCATTTTCTAAATTTTCACCTTGGGAATATGATATAGGTGTGGTCAGCATCTGGAGCAACAGGGCCGGGGGGGAAACCTAGAAATGGTGCTATTTGTTAAATCACAGCCCTGAAAATCACAAGCTGCCTGCTATTTGGTTTCCTCCTCACTCTTAAGACTGTAACCTGGTTTGAAATAAATGTCAGGTCCCCGAGAGTTTCACTTAGTGACAGCAAAGCCAGTGAGAGCTCTGCTATTATCACAGATCAACTATCGTGCATAAGAGTACTTAGTGTCACTATTTTAAAAAAACAACAAAACAATCTGTGTCTTATCCTTCCTTTGAAGACAACATGGCAATGACCTTTCTCCATGGGAGGCAGGCAGTGCTGCCTGCAAGTCCAGGTTGTGACTGAAGATGAACAAGGAAAGGGACGATTGGGCCGACGGCAATATTCATTCCTCAGCACTTCTACTACTCTTCCAACGTGTCTGTTATTAAGAACTTGGTATTTTCATAACACTTAGATAATGGGTAGCGGGTGTTTCTATGGTGACATATTGAGAACTCAGAGATTAATGTGTCATTTTACTATTTTCATTCTGATACCTCTATGCGGATAAATGCTTGGCAATCTCACCATCCCATTAGTAATATTAAATATTGTGAACCTAGGGTTTACGGAGATATAAACCATTTTAAAATTGAATGTGACCAATATATCTGGGCAGTTTTCCAGTGCAAACACTCCTCAAGCTCACTATCAAAACATGGCATAGAAAAGAGCTACTAGACATTTCTTTCATAATTGAGAGTAAGGGATGTGAGTTTTTGGGGTAGTCTTTTATGAACAAGCATGGAGATGAACACACAGATATTTCTGGTTTCAAATAATATTACAGCATGGATCGGTAACATTTGGAGGAGCTTCATTTAGATTTTCCCATCAGTGTAGGATTGAATCTTTGGCAAATGGAAGCCTCTCTGTTGTATCACTCTGTTCTGACAAACTCCACTCCTCTCATCCATAAAAGATGGCATTGTTTTTGTCAAAGAAAATTCAGAGTAAAGCCCAACAAGCATGAAAAGAGCTGAATTAAGGCCTTGGTGGGGGTTTTTCTTTCACACAGAAACCTTTCTTTTACCAGTACAAAGCTGAGATGAGTTAATCATCAGTCTGATGAAGTCAATCCCTGTTCCAGTACACTTTCTCCAAGGTCATCCAATGAGTCAATGCACAAACTGGGCTGAGAACATAGGAACTGAGTTCTACAAGTAGAATTGTATTCTACTATTTATCCAGGCTCTTAGGATTCCTAAACCTTTTCTTGGTTTACGGTGAACATCAGCAGGCAGCTCAAACCAGTCATTACTTGAGACCTCATACAAAATAAGGTATGCAGCAAGTCAGCATCAACAGACAGGTGTGAATGCTTCAGAGGCCTTTGGGAAGGGTTCAGAAACTCATCCAAGACTCAAGAAGAACTTTAATGTTTAAACATTTTCTCAAGAGGAAAAAAAATTAATTCAAACCCCAAATGAATGGGACTAGAACGTGACCCCAGGAAAGGTCATTAAAGCACAGAGGCACTTTTCCACTCTGTTTGGTTTAGACAGTAGAATGCAATCAGGATGCCTGGCAGCTCTCCTCTGCTACAAGCACCTTACTAGCATTACATGTAGATGTGTATATCCTACTGCCTTATATCTCAGCCATAACAGGATCTTTTCTCTACCCTGAATAAACAAAGCCTGATCTTTTCCCATATCGCTTCTATTTCAGTAGAAATAAAGAGGTCTGGTTATTGGTCTTGACTCCAGTAAGCTGCTTTCCTCTATATATGGACTGAGGCACACAAAATGCTGAGCTCTTTCTGGACACAATTTGAACCTGGACTCAACACGACACAAGCAGAAGCAGATTTTCTCAGACCTACTTTTTTGAGGGGTTTCCAAGAAAGCATCAAATAGCAGAGCAAGTGTTTTGAAACATCTGAGAGAGAACCTTGTGAAGCACTGACCACCATCAGTACCTGTAAGGTCTGGGCATTGGGCATGGAGGTGAACTGGAGTTGGCTTAGCATCTCAGCTGTGCTTATATTTAAATAGACAGTACTTAACCTTTTCTTCTCCTTCTTACCTTCCCTTATAGTTATGCAGGGCCTTCCAGTGAGTGTACAGTAGAGTTCAGTACCAAGCCCTCAACAAATTTAACACCACTGATGAGAACCACAAAAGAAGGCACAACAAGAAATCTTCCACACAGACTCTAAGGCCACATAAAAAAACCAGTAGTTTGCAGATTGGCACAGTATATTAAAAGAACGAAAAGGATCACAACAATGTCATCCTCAAAGGTAAGCAAAGCTTCAATCCAAAAGTATCTTCACAATAGTTGCCAGTCTGGAAAACCATTACAATAAAACAAAGGGCTATGTGGACTTTACACATGGGTCCTAACTCACCTCTTTCCCCAGATGACTGCCTAAATGTGCAGCTTTGAATGTTTAAATAGAGTTAAATGTCAGTAAGTAGGGCTGATTCCTCAAACCCATAAGATTCCTCTAGGTGAGCAGACATCCTCATGTCCAAATGTCACTCCATAGAAAGGTCTCTTTACAGAGGCTTATCGGAAAGGGTGGGGCTGAAAAGCAGAGCTGCTCACTCTTGTCATCCACATATCCTTTCTCTAGGACACTCTAACACCCTCTGATGCTATCCACTGGATTTAACCTATTCACACAGCAGAGTAACCTGACTTGGCATCTGCTGTTGCCATTCAATAACAATTTCCTCTCCCATGTCCATAAGTCATTGTTAAATGAGGACATGAACTAGGCGGCTTCCTATTTCTGTCCTCCTTGATGACCCATAAACATGAATTGCTTTGATGGCTTTCAGCCCTTTTCCAGAAATAGGTGTCCCTAGCCCTGGCTCTTCCCAGTCTCTTCCTGCATTCTTTTAGAGCAGGCCTGTAGAGCCATGCTAGTGCTGTCCCTATACAGAGAAGAGACTGTGGGAGGTGAGAGCTTTCACTGCACACAGGAAGAGGACACATCAGGAGGCTTCTTACCTTACTCTTCCCTCCTAAGAACAAGAGTGACCAGGAATCAGGTAAGCTCAGTCACAGGTTAGACTCAGCTTGCTCTGCAAAATTATCTTATAGCAGAGCATATTTGATTTAAAACTGCACAGCACACATGCTCAGCTGCCCAAAAGTTGGCTGGGACTCAGGAAGTCCCAAAGCTGGCTTTAAAAATTTGTTCTCAGAGCTTGAAAGTAATGCTCCTAAACCTAAGGATAGTGTCACACAGGGACTGATTAACAGAAGTTTGCCACCGATTTTGGAATGCAATTACCTCGTACCAGTGAAGGTTAATTTCAGTTAAATCGATCATAGAAACATCCTTTGAGTCTGGGTAAGCTGATCTAAGATGAAGCTGCCAGTTCAGTGATTTAAAATTAGAGCAATACTCTCCCTCCTTCAGGCCCCCCAGCATCATTCTCGTTACCACATGCTAACCCCGCTGCAATCTGATGCTGTACCCGATCAAGAATTGCTATGCTCAAGTGGGAGGCAATGAGAACACAAGCACCACTGCTACAAAACTCAAGTAGAATTTGCTTTATTACAAAAAAGGATGAAGAAATACGAGGGTCTGTTTCTGCAGCATCGTGATGGCACTGTGTGCAACTCCTGTGTACAACTCTTTTTTGTAGGACAGGTATGTGCCCTCTCTTGAGGAACTCCCCAAAGAGAGCACAATACAACAGTTATGAGGTGTATCTGGAAAAGAGAAATAGGCAGACAGGCACCAAAGGGCTAATAGAGAATAAATATCCTTTAATTAAAGCCAGATAGCTAAAGGAAGGGAAGAGAAACCCACAGAGCACACTCACTTATGACCAATTATTAATAACCCGTCAAATTGAAAAGCAATTCTTTCTCAGACTTGTGGCAGTCTAAGTCTCAAGGAAGGACAGTCTGATGCCCTTCTTCAACACGAAAGCCCTTAGCCTTTGTCCATTAGGGTTTGCACCTCACTGCCTGGCCGTGCCAAGTCTGCTCACACACAGGCAAAATAGCAATGTCATGGCTGGTGATCTGGCCCTTGAAACACAAAAACCGAGTTTCAGACAAAAGAATACAGGAGATTCTGTCTCTTGGGCCATTTGGGTGGTGCCTCATTGGAGAAAAATTATTTTCTTTTAAACATCAGTTCAGCACCCCTTACTTATGTACGTGGACAGAGTACAGGAGAGCTGTGTCCAAATGTTTCCTAGGCATATTAGATGAATATAGCAAAGTTTCCACTAGTTTTATGGCCCCTTTCCACTTTTTGCTGTCATGTTGCATGACAGGTCTTAAAGTCTCTGTAAGCTTTAAGCCAGAACAAACAGCTCCAGTGCACGAAAGGTGAAAAAGCAGTGACAGACCATGTCACACACAGAGCTAGGACTGGAATCAGTAAAATGTCACTCACATACCACTCATGTGGAGTCAATTTCTGGGACAAAACTTATATCAAAAAAGTCCATTCGGCTTTTAAAATGATCAATAATAGATGTTTTTAATGGTTACATCTAGTAACCCACTAGTAATCCTAGAAAAAACCTTCCCTTCCCCCTTTTTACTACCTAGAACTTGTAAACCAAAAGCACTTACTTTTATGCTCTGCATAATTTTTAAGGATGTAATTTTACATTTCTCTGTACTGACTGAATTTTATATCCTCAAAACAACTATTAATTTTTCTCTGCCCTAATGTTTTCCTCTTTGCCTAAACTTTTTCCCTAATTCTCTTTAAAATGCTCATTTGCAGATGCTTTCCTGTCACCTGGTATCACTCAAAATTTTACTAGGTTCATCTTCAATTCTGTTGACTTGGTTCTACTCTTCTGGAGATCTGAGCAGGATGATATATGCATTGTAGTCAGTAGAACAATATAAAACTGTTTTGAGAGAAGAGCCAGATGGAGAGAGACATATGTATCCTGGGCATATGAGGACACACTTGCAGGATTGACCCTGAGGGGTTTCAAAACAGTTAATGCTGTCACTGGATTGAAAACTCTGGTTTATGCTAGTAGCACATAAAGCTTTTCACTCGTCTGTGGCTGCCTGCAACTTATCAATAAGTATTTGCCATACATTTTTCACATAAATGACCTTCATACTCTGAGTTCAGCATGCCCATTACTGCTTTGCACCACGAAATGTATCTGTTGTTTAATAAAACTGTTGTTAGCAGCAACCTGAGAAATGTGTGATCACATCCTTTCTGTTTGGACAGCGTCCTTTTCTTGCTTTGTGCTATGGAAGCTGAAGGGGATACAGCTAGGATGACTGGCAAGGTTTTCCATGACTTACATCAGAAAACTTTAACCTGTGATCTAAATTTTACCCCATAATACTTTGGTTTTACAACCCTCTTCACTCACAAATCAAAGCCCCTGCTCCCACCAGGAGGAAATGTGGCCCTCTCTTCCCTATATTAATGCCAAATGGAAGAGTTTCAAGAGAGGAAACAGCCAAAGCTCTGTACATCTTATCTAAAATGACATAACTCTTAGTAGAACTTGACATTTCTCTTGTACCCCAAAGTAGTAGGGAGGAAAAGGTTTTGCTTTCACCAAACTATCACCTGGAAATCAAGTGCTTCTGAAAGCATCTTTGATGGGAAGATACTTTCTTACAGGAAATGAAAGACAGGCTGGCCACATGTATGGGCCATCAGCAGCACCAGAACTGTCAGCTAGACGTAGAAGAGCCTTGGAGTGTAAATCCACTTTATTTGGACAGCTTCCTCTATGACTAGTCCTCAGAGAAGCCATTTATCATTTGCAGAGCACCCCAGCAAGGCATCACAGGGAAGAACCAAGTTCTTCCTGGGAAAAGCCTGCAATGTGACACTCCTGCCTTGCACAGCCTGGGCCAGCTCTTTTTCCTGATGCCAGGGACACATTTGCCTAAGGTGAACCCCAGTCAAATTGTGAAGCTGTGCCAGCCACCAAAGGACATTTGCTGTGTACTGTTACCTCTCAGCAGGACCTCTGTGGCTGTGCAGCCGAATTGCTGTTCCTGTCTCCTAGCCATGGGTGTGCAACACATGAGGAGGGCAAGAGAGACTGCACAGCCTTTAACCCAGCAGTGCTCTGGGAGACAGAAGGGGACACACCTCTGTGCTCTCCTCTCCTTGTCCTCTTTCTGGGCGCTGGAGAGCACTGGCCACAGCTGATGTAACGAAGGTCTTTGAACACAAAGCATTAATATTTCAGCGCCTGTCTTCCTCTGATAACATCTGTGACAGCTCTTACCACCTGTTGCACATCAGTGCACAACCAAACATGCCAAAATCCATGAGGCAACAGATCACTTCTGGGGTGTTCAAAGGGAAAATGCGAGGTCAGCTCACCAAATGCAGCCCAAGTACACGCACAAGAGATGGGATAAGGACCTTAAAGAGTTAATAGGACTAGTTAGGATACTATTTTTGGACTGCCCTGCATGAGGAGACAGTAGATTTTGCCAGCATGTCAGTGACCTCCTCCTGCCTACACTTATCTATGTCTGCATATAAGACTCTGCTCATGAGAGTTATCATTGGAGCCTTTAAAAAGCCTATAAACCCAAACACTACATGGGAGATGGGACACTAAAAGGACAGGGTGAAGGATTTTCTTAACTGATTCATCACTAAGACTGTTCTGGTATATTCTAGTGACACACAATAATAAAATTTGCACAGTGCTGTTTTATATCAGAGAAATTTATTGTTTGGGAAAGCTGCTGTGAGAACAGCTCTGAAGAGACCTGCTCCTGAGAGCAGGGGCCACAGAAGTGGTGCCGTGCCCCATCTCACTGCAGGCAGGGTGATGGTTGTCTCCTGCCTCTGTTGGGTGCAGGTCGGCTCCAGCCAGTAGCAAACCAGGTGGTGGTTTTGAGGAACTGTCTGGGATCGACTGATGGGGTAAAAATTAAGTAGTTAAAGTAATCATCCAAGTACTTTCAGACATGAATGATTTTAAGACATTACCCAAATGTGATGGTTCAAGTTGGAAAGTCCTGGGTCGCGTCACAGCAAAGAACAGTAACATCCATCAGCTCTCCATGGAAGAACGACAACAGATGGGAGTTTATCATAATGTGACATTTTCAAATGTGCCTATGCTATTTCAGAGACTAATGTAAGAAAAATCTGGCCTCAGTTACTCTGTATTTCCAGAGATCATCATTCAAGCTCAGTTGAGCAGTTTTTAAATTCTGTTTCCACAGGATTTAACCAGTATTATTCAGCAACCCTTCTGTATGGAAATATCTCTTTAAAAGATTTGAATATTTGCTTGTTTATAGGGAAACAATTCTCCCATTGCAAAATTCTACATATTGAGTAAATCACGTTGTTTGGTGATTCATTTGGCAATTTGTCTGCATAATGGATACAAAAGACTTCCAGCTGACAACACACCTGGAGCTTCTCCTCTGCAACCCACGGTGGGTGGCAGCAGAGGCCTGGCAGACAGGGCAGAAGCAGCCTGAGTCACTCAGATGTTTATCTAGACAAGCAGATGTTGCGAAGGGTGACTTCTTATATTGTTTTTTTTCCATTTAAAAGGAAAAAAAAGTTTTCTTGTAACTAAAACAAAAGAGACAAACTGGTTGAGAAATAAATTCTTGATCAGCACCCTGTCCAAAAGTGTTCATGTAGTTTTAGCAATATGCATAACAGACTGATTTGTTTGATGCTATGCATGAATAGAGCTTGTAGGGGCTTGAAAGACGTTGTACCTTCTACATAATGGCAAGTATTTGCCGTTAAGCTACTTGCTGTTTGATGCAGACTGCAAAGCATTCAGTCTTGAGAAGGAATGTTAGAGATTTCTATGTAGAAATGGTCTCAGTGGGGGCAAATCAGCGGCAGTCGTCAGAGATCAGGTGGCTGCTACCAGATGTTACAAAATTATACCCAGGTCCTTACAGAATGGTTATCAAGATCTTAATGACATCCATTCCCAAGACATCCCTAACTCAGAACACCTGTTAGAGGGAAACCTTAATTGAAGTCTGTATCCATCAAAGGTGAAGTCTTTAAAATTCAACTTTGAGTAGCTTCAAACTAAGAGGTAGCTATGGTCTTCTATGTGCTTTCATGCTTTAAAGCTTTTGTCCATTCAAACAATTTTGCTTCGTCCCAAAAAATACCTGGATTTCCTCACCTTGTGGGAAGCACAGTGGTAACCTTCTGCATTTTCACAAAGGACGAGGTAAGAGCACAGTGATTTCCTCCTAATTCATCTTCCAACACAGGGACCCAAGAGGCTGCTTTGCAAGCACTCACAGTATTCAGATCCCTGTACTAAAAACTGACCTCAACAAGAAGCAGGATAGAAGAGTCACCAAAACTTCTCTCCTGTGTCCAAAATGTGGTGGCTCACCTAGGACTAGGCAGGCACAAAGGAAAACTGGTGGCTCAGTGAGCCACAGGGAGGTCAGTCAGGCTCTAAAACAGTCTTTATACGAAGCTGGCTCAAGTTTATCAACATTTTAATACATGTTTCAGTGAATCATTTCCAAATAATCTGCATGCTCCTTTTTTCCAGAATTTCCCATGTATTTTTGTTTTGTTTTCATGGATTAAAAGTTTCTAAAATCACATGAAAGCAAAATTTTCCATTCCAAAAAAACCCGAAATCTCCTATTGTAACTCCTCTTTACTGGGGTGCACAATTAGAGCCAGTGCTACAGAACTCATACTATAAAAACACTAGAAATATTAGTAGCAATAAAAAGCATTAACTACCAAGCATTAACAGAAATCCAAATAGGAATATTACATTTTCATTAAATATATTTTTGTCAGTAAAAATCCATCAGAATACATTGCAGCTTGCACAGATTTGGGTCTATTAAATCCACTAGAGTAAGAAAGGACAAAAGAAGTGCAATCTGATTTCACTGAACTTCTGTCTTTTAATGCAGATGCTTGGTTTACACTAGTGGATTCATTCTTATCCCAGGATTGAGCACATCTTATTCTTCTAAGTGTATAAAAATGATTATCGGGGAAAAAAAAAAGAAAAAAGGAATATAATTTCTTTAAAACTCCATAGGGCAGCTGTCAGTACCCACGTGTCTGGTGAACACAGTTTTACTTCAAATGGTGCATTTGGAGGTGACTTTGTGGAAATCATGCTGTCACTGTGACTGAAGGGAAAAGGAGGTTTAAAATCATTTATATTCTGACTGTTCCTCTGGATTTTGGTATCACAAGTCACAGTAGAAATTTAACTCATTTGTAAGGGCAAAAGCTTTGAAGATTGTGTTGTTGATGGGGTTTTGGTTTGGTTTTTTTTCCCCCTCTTTTTCCTCCTTAAACTCTCATATTAAAGGTTTTGTTGTGAAAGGAATAAAAAGCAACTTCCAGTCTGTTGCTTGACTATTTAGGACAGATGTGCTGCCAAAGTCCAGCATACTTTTTTAACTGCTTACACATGTACTCCAGATGAATTTATTGGTGAAACCTAGGTTTTATCCTTGGTCATATGGCTATAAATTAAAAATACAAAATAAAATAACAGCTTCCTCCTACTCTTGCTTGTTAAATTAATCTACTAACTAAACTATTTTTCTTTCTTGCCTCTCTGTTTAAATTTGTCCACATAGGCTAAAAGTCCAAAGCTGATGGAGATAAGGAAATATTAGGGAGGAGTTTCAGTTACGACTCAGTCAAATTGGATTAGAGATCAACTGATGATAAACAAGTTACAAATGGATTTTTTGAAAACATATATATTATTAAGCTGTCTCACAGCTGCAGAATCCTTGTCATTTGACAGTGTAAGACCTCTCAGGATCCACTCTTTCTGAAACTGCTGCAACCTTGCAAACTTTGTGCTCAGTAAAAGAGGAATAAAGTTTTTTAAAACTAAACAATGGATAAAATTTATTTGCAGTGCAGTTCCATTTACTTGTCTGCATAGTAATGAATTGCAACCTTGTACTTCACCCGGAGGATTTACTGAGTGAAACTGAACAGGTGGCTCCAAAAGAGGTCATGTAAGACAGGAAAGACCACATGGTATTGGAAACTCAACCGAGGTCTCCTCAGCCTACGGCTTGCACATACCTGGTAACACAGAAATATCTCCTTGAAATTAGCTCTCAGAGTTTAGTCAAAACAGCAGTTGTAATTAATCCTCTCAACAATGTGTGTAGGAATAGTGAATTCTATTTTACTTGAAGACTTTCACCAATGTCCTTCAGACACATAGACCTGAGTTGAAAGAGAAGTTGCATACTTAAGACAAAAAAGGATTGTTTAAATTCTGTGAGATGTGCTGGCAGGAATTCATGTGTGGTCATCCTGAATTTATTAAAGATGATGGATCCATGATGTGCTGGGATTTTTTACGACACGGTTCAGGAAAGCTGCTAGAGGCTGGTTTCATCTCTCCTATACCTTGTGCTCTGAATAGCTTCATCTAAATTCAGAACAAATCCCATCCTTTTCATTGCCTTCAAGAACTCATGAGCCACAAAAACAGTGAAAAGAAACTCAGAAAGCATTACGTGGGATTTTCATGAGGGTAGCAAGAGAGCAAGGCACAGACTCTCCCATCCTGAGGGAATGTCTAATTCCTGTGTTGGTCCCATGAACAACGTGTATGTGCAGAGTTTTGAGGAACTGAAAACAGAAGTTACACCACAAAAAAGTGCAGAGTGGCAGAATAAAATATTAGAGCTTTATTCTTCAGGAACAGTTACATGTGACTATTGAAATGTCAGCTACTTTTCCAACTGTTAACCACCTATGACATTTAAGTTAAAATAAATTATATTGATGTCTTTATAATGAAGTCATGATTAAGCTTTAATGAAAAGCTCAGAATTTACCAGCAGAATGTATTTTTTGAATGGGTCACCCACATCAAAGATGCCATATTCCATCGTAGAGACAATATTTTAAAAATAACTCCCTGGATTCACATCCTTCCAACAGATGATTCAGGAGGGAAGAAAATTACAGAGTTCAGTCTTGACAAGGGCAGAGTGCTCGTGTTTCTTGCACTAATACTGCTGTTTGAAGAGCAGGTTAAATTGTGGAGGAGGACTGAGAAACGGGCTACTCAGAAGAAAAAGAAAGCTTATTCCAAGAGAGTACATGTTTTAGATGTGTCAAAATCAAATGACTAATTAAGACAATAATTCAAATTAGAAGCAGCTGGTAGTTTAACATTCCTCAGACCCTTATTCAGCAGAAGTTTTCAGTGTTTGCCTGGTTTGAGTCCCACCAAAATCAATTAACAGTCAAAGAGCAGTTCAGAAAATTTGAAACCTGAGAATAATTTTCCCTATATCTTGAAGATTTCTGAGGCTTTGGTCTGGTGTTAGCTAGCTCAGTCCTATGCAAAAATTTTGTACAACAAGACCAAACTACAACTACACTTTGTATAGCCTATGTATAAGCACAGCAGTACAACGCATAGGATAAGGTTTTGACTCTGTGAATCATCCCGCTCAAGCCTTGGTGACCAGATCCACTGTTCAGGTGCAAGAAATCCTTTCTGTGAAGACCTGACCACTGGAAAAGCTCCTTTCTTAACCATTTATGGACCAGCATTTCCCTTTTTGAGACTTTATTTCCCTTTTAAAATTTCTATATAATCTCAGCTAATACAATCGTTTCAGATTATGCAGTTTATTTTGTTTCTATGACAACCTGAGGACAAGAGTTCTAGTGATTAATTACACATCCTGGAGCAGGATCTTAAATTTCTGTCATTGCCCAAGCTGGCCACATTTCCATCAGTTCAGAACTCTTTTTTCCACATCAGAACAACGACCTTCTTCATTCCAGAGGCACCCAAAGCCCAGGAAGAGGAGAAGGCAAGTAGTTCTCCAAAACTGCCCCCCAAATGTCCTAGGGTTAGTGTACAGTAGAAAGTCTCTAACAGAGCCCTTCATGAGGGCTTTCAAGTAAGTCACGGATTCTTTTCCCTTAACAGTTGCCAAGGACAAAATTCAAGACAGTCACAGAAAAACTAAAGGAGTTGCTGTCACTAGCAATAAACTCCAGAAACTTCAGCAGAAACTTAAAAGCTCTCATACTACTGTATAATAATAATTGGAATTCCCTTCTGCTTTCTCAGACCACATAAAGTCCATTGCATTGATGACCTCTACAGGTTTTATTCTGGGCTTGAGACCTCATGAAGCAGGATTTGTGGTGATTTTCTGACACTGCTAACTTGTCAGAAATTCAGATGTATCCTCTGGTTATCTCAAACAGTTTGAACATATCCTTAGGAATGTAGCCATTTGTGTTCTGGAAAGGTTTTATGGCTGCTATTTTTGAGATCTTTTGTAATTGCCGCAAAGTTGTTTTTCTGTTATATTCATTCCCCTGCTGCATTCCAAATAAAGAGTTATGATGAATCTTTTTGATGCACACAGGTTGCCATCATATCATAGTAGGAGATAGTGGATGTAGCTTGTGGCACATTGTGTTACATATTTGGGAAATAGTTCACACTCGAAGTTCTTTAATGTATATTTCACACTGGAATGTGTGTGTCCCATATCTTCTTTTACAAACTTAGTCAAGATCTGCAAATATTCCAAGCAAAAGGGGAAAAACATTTGGGAGAGGTAAAAATCCTTCTTGGCCTGTTTGTATTAATTTTCTAAGTGACAATCTGAAACCCAGCAAATTACTTGCTTTCCGTGAGACTGAGCTCCTTAGAAGTATATTCTATTCTGAGACCAGTGAGCAAGAAAGAAAATAACCTTGCAGTATCCTTTAAGCCTTATCCAAACAAGAGTCAGGATTTTTTTTAAGTGACTAACGACTGTAGGTGCCTTGAGACTCCATAAAGAGGTCTGATTTCCAGGGCTTAAGGTGTTGCCTGAAAACAGCAGCCTTGCTGGTGCCTTGTGTTAGCCAGTCTAGTACAGAGGCACCACAACTCGCTAGACTTTTCCCTTACATCAACTTCTACTGCAACCTACTGATGATACTGAGTGTGAAACAGCCTACAACTTTCCTGCTTCAGAGACTCCTCCATGTTTCCTCTCCTACACAAGACTGAAATGTCTGTCCTGGTTGTTTGAATCAAAATTGAGTAATTCATTTTGTCAGACAGAGAAATTTTGGAGACTCTCATGACTGAGACATTCTCTACTTCCAAATCCCAAATGGGAAGAGAAGAAAATGAAGTGCTTTGCTCCTTTAGATGTCAAAGATAATCTCCAAGTTGTAAAACAATCAACTTACGTGTTATAGAGACCTCAAGCAGACAGACTATAGCAAAACAACCAAGGTGTTAATTTCAGCAGTTGTTCTCCAGGCCAGGGTTCACTTCAAAGGATACTCGTGATCATTTGAGTGTTAACATTTCCAAACAACAAGTATAAAAAGAAATATCCTGTACCGGGTTAAGTGACTTTTTTAAAGGAATGTAATTCATTCCAACTGATATACCAGGAAACATATGTTAAAAATCAGACTCTCTGCAGCATATGAACTGTTACAATTAAAATAATGAAAGTCTAGCCTCTAGGGTAAAAATGAATATGCCTTTACCAATGATACAAAACAGCAGTGCAACATTTAGAAGGAGAAAACTCCATCGTGTTTTGAAAGGCATCCCCAGACCACCTTCAAGAATGAATCACTGCCCACTAAAATTTCACTTCCCGTGGGCTCATTCCCTTGTGCCTTAGAGTTCTGTTCACAACCATTATGCTGTAGATAGCTTAGGACAGCATTGGGCATGGATAGTTTCACTGAAGATATTTCCAGGCCAGGACAGGAGATGAGAGACATTGCAAGTGGAAACATTTACAGCATAAAAATTCATGTACATTGGCCAACATAGCATGGTCTCTTGCTTTCTCTTTAACTGTAGAATCAGGACACCATGTGTTGTAACTGAAATAAAGGGAAATACAGCCATGTCTGCAGCAGACCGGAGTCTACCTGTCCTGAGTGGTGCTGTAGCTTTAAAGATAGTCATTATGTGTGAATTAACCACTCATATTCTGACTATCTGTATAGTTTATTTTGCTTGCCACAGACGTGTACCTGGCAGGTCAGAGAAAGGAGCCTGGGAAGAGAGTAAGAATGTTATCCACTAGTAGGTCCACATTTGTCCACCATTTTTATCCCATCTGCTTTTCTGCAGCTGAGCCTTCCATGCTAGAGAATCTGTGCAGTCAGACCAGGGACAGACACCGGGCTGTATTCCTGTCAAACCCCACTGATAAGGGCATGTTCACATCGGCCTGGGAGGAAGCCAGTTCTGTGGCCTCAGACTCAATGACTACTCATCACTCAAAACTCTTGCCTTGAGCCAGGTCATATTTTCAGGCACCTCGGGAAGTTATCACCTTCCTGGGAACCCAAAGTTTTCCAGGCCTGTGTGGAATATTTAAGCTCTCTGTTCAACTGCAATGTTAATGGCAAGGTGCTCACGTGCAGTGGCAAACCACAGGATCACTTGCAAGACTGCTCAGCTGCCCAAGTTATGTTCCAGCTGTCCAGTGTGGGTTCCTAGCTAAGACAAAATAACCAACATATGAGCACTCAGCTCACTTCAGAAGAAAGTGGAACAATTTCAAATTAACAGGCAACTGAACTGACCCTGTTCTGCTCAGCTGTGGCTTTCTGACTGATAGTGCAAATTCTACATGACAGGTTCACCATGTAAAACTACTGCTGTCTCTATGTTGTTAAGATAGGTCAGTCAGAACTACTTTAAGCTGCTAGTCCCAAATGAACATTTTGTAATGTGGTAGTGTTCAGTCTGAACTTTTCTTTCCATCTTAGCATGTGTTTGTTCTGCTCAATATTATGCCAGGATTTCTCAATATTTCTTTTAAGAAATGTTAAGGCAGATAGGTAAGTCTTGGACTTCTGGACAAGATATTTATTTTTTGGATATTATTAAATTGCATCCACAGCCTGTTACATATAATATTTCATTGCTGCGATTGTCAGGTGACTGTCAGTTCCAATATGGCTGGTCATTGCAAGCTCTAATTTGCTCTAGTTCCAGGGAGGATAAAGAGACACCAAAACTAGTAATCTACGGGTTCCATCACAAACAGCCACAGCTGAAAGCCCTTTGCAGACTGCCATAAAGGCTTTGTGTGGCTCCAGTGGCCAAAAAAAGGTGCACATTTGGAGCTCTTGGAAGGAAATAATGTCTGACTGCCACAAGAGGTTTTCCATGTGAACCTGGTTCCCATGGCACTCTTAAATGCAACGTCATGTCTGCATGGAAATCTCTTCCCTGGCCACTTCCTCTAGATTCAATGGCAATACAAACTGCCATGTTTCTCCCTTATAACAACTCAAGGACTTCAGTTCACTAATGTAAAAGTAGTGATGGCATCTGTGTGAGTGTCAGCTTGATGTTGGCAGTCAGATCTCTACTCACCCACTTGTGAAGAAAACTGCCTCACATATATTCTCTCATACGGCTCATGCCCATGAAACATTAAGAGAGGAGAAGGGAGTTTCTCTTGCCCACCTTTGAGCTGCACTGATCACTTACACACAAGAATTCAGAGTGTAATGAACATGCATTTCAAACTACGTTCAATCCCGCTGCTCTGTTGCACAAAGAAACAACTGACCCTCACACACAGGCAGGATGCCCTTGGTGCATGGGCTTTGCACACCAGGGGAACAGAGCTCTTGCTGGCAGAATGCTGGTGTCACCCAGCAGACAAGAGCTTGATGACACAACCTTTCATTCACCAACAGACGGCAAAAGAACCGCAGAATCACAGCGTGTTCTGAGTTGGAAGGGACCCACAAGGATCATCAAGCAAGCACCTTTGCTTCCTTTCCTAGGAATCCCACAAATCTGGGATCAATGCATGAGGAAGATGAATTAAGGCCATGGCAAGTGTAATGAAAAACTCAGACATAAAGGTCAGAGTAGACTTCAGAAAAAACACATCCACCTAATAGGAGACTCTATTAGGCTTTCCTCTGTCTGGCCATGCCCTCACTATTTTAACAACACAGAATTAAACCTGACTATGTCAAAAATGTTTAGCTGAAAACTGCAAATGACTGTTACTGAACTCAAGGTCCTTGTCCTTCTCCACTCTCATCTTCTTTTTCACTGTCATCTCTTCTCTTGTCTCTTCCTTCCTCCCTTCCCAGTCAGCATTTTTGAAGTTTATATCATACTCAACTCTGGCATTCCAGTAATGTGCTTGGAAGTTGCTCCTAGAGGCCAAACTTTTTTCTTCCATGTGAGTTATTTTTTGTTTCACTCTTGAAACTTGAGGCATTTCTTGGAAGTGCAAGTACTCACAGAACTGCAGCACACGGTAATCATGTAAATATTAATATTCACACAGCACTGAAGATTACAAGATAATTAGAAGCTATATAACCATATAACTCAGTTTATAAAGAGTATGACAGTTATAGGACCAAATTTTGTGTTTCTTCCAGGCCTGACTCCTTGGAATCTCTTTTTCTCTCTTTGTTTATGAGGAATTAATCATTTGGAACCTGACCTAAAAAGCTCTAGAGTCAATGCAAGTCTCCCATTGACTGCAGCAGATTTTGGTCTTCGATTAAGTAAACTCTCTTGAGTCCTTGGCAGCTCAGACCTCCTGGTACCCCATCCCTCAGCACCATCAAAGCGAGTTGTCAGAAAACTTCCATGAGATTCACTCTCGGAACAGATACAAGGGTCAGGCAAAGCCTTTCATTTGGAGAAAGGATATGCATGTCCTCAAGCACATTAGGTCACATACTGCCAGAGCCTCATTAGACTACAATGTCTAAGGGTTCACTGCCTGGCTCTGCTCCCACCTGGTAGCACCATTCCAGGTCCTGGCAGACAGTGACACTCACATCTTCCCAGAGGAGCAGAGGATCTGTGGGGCTGTGCCATAGACAACTCTCCACAAAAGGAACATGGAGTGGGAACCGTGAAACAAAGCTTGGCAGTCATAGCATCAGGAAAGAGTGTTTCCAGCTTCCCCCTCTCCTCCCCAGCCATAACTTTTGATCAGATGTTGCTTTCCTGGTGGTAGCATCTATTTCTCTTTCTGGCTTGCACACAGTTATGAAATCAAACAAACAAATTACCCATCTGAATACAGCCCTTGGTGGATTTAGAATCTATTGCTTTATTGGAGCCATTTACATGCAATCTCTGTTTTTACAGGTTTATTGCTTTAACTGTTTTCCTTGTAGCTGTAGAGGGGCAGCAAACATTGTGATAAAGAGGTGCCGGTGGACTGGTCTTCTCTCACATAATGTAGGAGCCCTTGACAGAACCCAATTGTGAACAGACTACATCACTTACTGAAAAAATGGATATGTTTTAGACAGAAGAAAACTTATTGGTAGATAGCAAACAACAAGTATTTAATTCTGGGCTTTTCTTTTCCTTTTAGAAACTGTAGAAAGTCAGTCCTTAGTTAATTATGTTCACAGGAAGGCATTTCAGAGGTGTTCACAGAGCAACAGCATCACTCTGCTTGAACAATGATACCTAAAATAATGTTTTATGGCACTACCTCTAAACCAAAGAATATACTTGAAATACCTTTCTACTGTACTTTCTGTGCACACATGTTCAGTAAATCCTGGAAATGTTACAGTGAGTCTTTTGAAGTGAAAGTGTTTCTCACATAATACATGTGCTTTAGGTGTTTATCACTACAGTATATTCTGAAGCTGTCTCCATCCCATAGTTCTGGAAGACTGGATTGAAACAGATCTTTTTTAAAGCTGGTATGTCATCATCACAATATTGCATGGTATCCAAAAGAAAGCGATTCATAAGATGAATTTTAAGTAGTCCACATTTCGCAGTGATTCAGTTATGTCTTATTCTTCTTCTGCTCATGTACACTCTGTGTCCTGAGTTGCACAATACTACCATGCCGCAGCAGCTTATTCCTCACACCCTGTGTTGCTCCTCCCTGACTATTTGCATACCCTCCAGAACAAGCTGGCTCATATTTTGGGCAAAATTTCTTCAGTAATTAATGTTTGACCTCCAAATAGTTTGTGAAGTAGTTTGAATTACATGTGTAAATAGATAATTTAAAAGCTTGTATTTAGTGTTAAAATACAATTTCGTGAAGGCTTTCTCCTAACCACTTAAAAACCCTTGTATGCATCCATTGAAGGATGAATTCCAAAACACTACCACTGACTGGAATCTAATATGTGCTTTTTGCAGTCATTTTAAAAGCCAACATATTTGCATGAGTTTTCACAAATAGTAGTCCCCCCCCAGTCCCTGAAACTAATGCACAAAGCAGGCTGAATTGAATTTTGGCATTGATACTTAATGAAGTTAAAGAAAATTATTTGCTGTTATGAATTTCTACTGCTTATTTGCCTTTTTATTTGCTTGTAAATGGTCGAGATTCAATTTAATAATTACTAACTGTTCAATGCTAAGGGAAGAAGTGATGTGAATTACCTGTCTGCTCCCACTAATTTTGCCTGTCATGAAGTCACAGTAAGGGACAAGAGGTGGCCATGGAACACAAGCTCTCTGATGCTTTCTCAGCAGTGCTGGAGCTGCAGAAACAGTGGTAGCCAGAGCTTTGAAGAAGTAGTTGAACTTCACATATATAAATTCAACACTACTGAATTTTCTCTCGAGTGTCTGTAGTTTCATGTTCTCCTAAACAGCAATATGTCTACATTTTACAAAAAAATGGAAAAAATTCTATTCTAATTCTAAAAATTAAGCTCCATTCTTTCAAACAGGTGCTCTGCATTCTTCTAAAAACTGTGCTGCCATAGATATCCAGTGGGGCACAGGATGCTACCGGGTCATTTCTACAAACTTCTTTAAATGAGTAATTGAAGTCCGTCAATGCCGACAGCCGTAGAAAAAACTCTTACTTCAACTGAGAAGAGAGATAGTTTATGTTCCAGCCTCACAGCAGAGGATAAGAGGGATACATCCTTGCATTTGGAAAACAAGTCACAACTTTACACCACATAAGGTTAGTCCCAGCTCCCGAGTGAGGTGTCAGGACATATGGAAAAGAATATCAGAACAAGGTCTGGGCAAAGAGGTATCAATGGACATTTTCACTGAGTACTCAAAAAGTTGAAAATATAATGAAATATTTCACAGAATATACATTAAAACCATGAGCCAGCCAAGCTGTTTCTTTATCTTGATTTCTTATGTGTATTAATATGTGTTAGGCATAGTCAACTAACAGTAAAATCATTCAATTTGACTGTGGATTTGGAAAGTAGATTTTTTAAAAGTCATATATACTCTTTCTGATGATTTTCATAATATTCAAGGCAGCTGACACCAGACAGGATGATGCAATGCCTCACCCCAAGGATGTTGCAGCTAATTCTCCAGGATGCTTGCATGAGGGCTCTGTCCCTCCATGTTCAAGACTGTCACAGAATCTCTTGATGACATCCAGGTACCAAAAGAAAGATTTCTGTTTATATCAGCTCTCAAACCAATATATCACTACTTTTTCTATTGGATTGTCCCTTATCTTACTCAGCCTTGTACTTCCAGACGTTCATTCATAAATTAATTGAAAATTAATTCTCTCCAAATACAGCCTGTCATTTATGAAAAAACACACCATACAGCTTGTGTGACATAAAAAAGATTAATTCCTAATTTGAGTAAAAGTGCATGCTAGACCATGTTTTGCTAAATTTCTTTTGTTAAATTTAGTGTGGCCAAATGTGTCATAACCTTTGTTTCTCCATGTGGTTGATTATCCCCACGCTTAGTCTCAGTCACGAGCTAGACATCATTATCGTCACTGAGCCCATTGATGAATTTAGAACAAGTGCATTTATTCCTATAGAAGTTGGCAGGAAATTCAAAGGCATGGAGGGTGAAAACTGAACCACAGAAACATAGACACTGTCAGCTCTGACACCAAAGGAAAGCACTAAGGCCACAGCTCCCATCTGAGCACTCTCAGGCCCATGGAGGACATATCATTAAGCTGGCTCTGCCTGGAAGGAATGACAGGGAAAGAAAGTCATCAAGAGGGAGCTGATCCCTTCAATCACGACCGAGCTGGCCCTGAAGTGTTCTGACCAAGCTGCAGATGCAAAAGACAGAAAAAGCCTGACAAGGTTTTTGGGGCAATGACAAGTCAGCCGAAACCCAAAAGATACTATTAGATATAAGCTTGCTGTGATTAGATTAAGTGCTCTCTTTCTGTAATTTCTTCGTTTACCTCTTTTATAAACATTTGTAACTGTGTTGCCTATATTGGATGCTGTAAGTACTTCTCCTGGCATACTTCCCAAAGCTCTAGTTTAATTTAAACCAGGCTAAGGTAGCTGGGTAAGATCAAAGTGTTTTTCATCAAGACTGGTGAATTTAAAAACGTGAATATTAAGAAACTGTCTCCTGTATCCAGCTCCTCAACATACTTCAAGAGAGTCAAAGGGTAAAGGACCTGCCCTTACAGAAACTTCATGAACTGGCTGAAGACTTGGCCCTGCTAGGAAGGAGAAACAATCCTGTGAATATAGCCTTTCCTGGCACACAGCAAGGTGGTGGGAAGCAGTCCTGTGCACAAGGAAGCTCCAGGAGATTTTTCTAAAGGAAAAGCATTTTTATTTTCCATGATTGCACATGGCAGACAGCATTAGACAGTTTGGCAGACCTGCCATTCTCAGAAGTCACACAACTCTCTTTATTTGCAAAACCAAACCTGGAAAATCTAAGTGCAGCTGGAAAAAACCTGGGAAGGTTCTGAGTGTGCAAAACCTGTAGTTTCACAGTTCAACCTCAAAATTAAGCTGGTGTTGTGTTAGAATGGCATGATACCTGTTTCAGTACAATGTTTCTTCTCTTAAAGTTTTCAAATAGGGCTTTAAAGTTGAAAAATAATCTGTTTGTACAGTTGCATTTAATCCGTATGTTGCATTTATATGGGTAGTTCCCCTCTTTTAGAAAGAGCAAAATTCTTTGGCCACAGAGTTAGATTTTGGGGTGTACTTAAGACAGCATACTCCATTTAAAGTAGGATTCACAAGACAGTATCACAATACTAACGAAGTTCATTGCTACTAGGAATCTTCTTTTCACTTTAAGAACCTGTGGAGAATGAGGCTTGTGGCAGGTGCCACACCAAGAGAGCAGCAGACTGGCACCACAGAAGGAGCTTATTGAATAGAGACCTAGTGGTAGGAAACACACAAGCCCTTGGAAAGCACAATGAACACAAGACAGTAGCTTCTGGGTATTGGAGTAGGGGATTGGCCAGCAGGTTTAGGCAATGAAGGGAAGAAAGGTGCTGTAAAATATGGTAGGCAAATGGATGAGAGTGGAGTGGCACAGAGTTGAAGAAGCTGAACAAAAGGGAATGGGAGGATGGACACAAACAGGCAGATAGCATAGCTAGCTGCGTCCAGGCAAGACTCCGTGCAGCCTCTGAATGCCAGAAGTCCTGGGTTGTGGCTAACTACAGTCTCTGGCCAATTCCTCTGTAGACTTCCCCATGGGCCACACAGTGGAGTGGGGAGGATGAAGCACCTGGGCAGGGCTCTCCCCTGCACACCTCTGGGTTCAGAAGGTTGCTGGCAAGCTCCATTTCTCCCCTTCCCCTCTGTGCAGCAGGCCCAGTTTTGGCTGCCATCAGAGCTGCAGCTGTTCCTACCAGCTGGAATCAACCGTCCTGGCCCTGTTCCAGCACAAAAGCAATTACATTTTTGCAAGTGGATATTGCAACTTCCTGTCCTAAACAATCATGTACTGTTCCTCTGCACTTTTAACCAGCTGCTGCCTTGTACTCAGAGATGGCTGCAGGCACAGGGGTGGGGCCCTGGAAGAAAGGTGATGGTGTATCAAGAGGAGATCATTCCCATGTAGGGTCACCTGCAATTTAGAAAGGTCAGGCGGTGCTTCCTGACAGCTCTGAATGTCTGTATATAGGACTCAGTGCTTCAGCAACATGCGAGTGATGAAGAATCTGGGATAGACACTGTAGCAGGAGAGTGCTTTTTCTTGGCCCAGATCTTCCAGGAGAAATCTTCCTCTATGCCTGAAAGCCATAAAACAAGGCATCTCCAAGAACTTTGGCAAGAACTCCCTTGCCTTTGCCAAGCGTTTATAACCAGAACCTGGCCCATAACACCTGAAAAGGGGTTTTGTAAAATATCTTAGCGCAAAATTTGCTGAAGGCACCCAAATGATAAGTGGGATTACTGGTCCCAGACTAACATACCTACTTATCTGCTACTGGTCTTCTAAAACTGTACCCCTCAATCTCCAGCTTCTCTAGGCATATTGTTCCCTTCTAACTTTGCTACATGAGCAGTGTGGATCTGAAATGATCATAAGGCTTTTTATTTCTGTAACTTTTTCCCCATCTGAGCTTTTCAGAGGTGTGGATTAGGCAAGGAATCTACTCCTTAGAGGAAGGTCCTCACACATTCATTAACGTAAGCACAGCACAGGGTAGCACAGAGTGAGGCAAAGTACCTTGAAAGACAGAGTAAACACATGGGGAAGCTGAGAACCAGGCTCCCAAGTAAAAGGTGGCTGCGAGCCTGCTGTAAAAGGTCAGAAGGATTTTGGGGATAGAAGTTCCCTGTCAGACAGGCACCATCTCTTGTAACAATCAGCAGATCCACACCGACTAGCCAGGACAGTTAAACCCCTTATTTCATCTAAGAAGTATTGACTACACATTTGGGGAGGGGGGGCTTTTAAACGTTGCTGATTCTTACCTCCTTAGTTCCTAGTGCCTGAACCTCGATGTCTGTAGCTAGTGGCCTGTTGATGTGCCTGTGAATTACTTGTACCCCCATGTCAATGAGATGAAACAAGGCAGCCACAATTGCATTGAAAATCTGCAACCTACTGTAGGTTTCACACAGACTGAGGAAATACCCCATCATCTTGCCATCATTCTTCTGTCTGGCTCTGCTTGCAAGACACTGCTGAGCTGTAGGACGTTTCATGGTCTCAAAAAATATGTTTAGTCCTGGTGGAAATACCAAATATTCTGTAAACAGAACAGTCCCTTAACATGACTAAAAAAGCCTGATAGATATTTTCTGAAATTCTGAAATTGCAGCTAACATTATTTCCCATGCACTTTAATAGATCAATATTAAGTGATGCACTGACAAAAGAAGCATTTTGGAAAAAAAAAATTAAACTAACAATCACATATTCTTTCCACACAGTGTTTTAGATTTGTGATAGGCTCTGTCTTGGCTGACAGCCAGAGGGTCCTAAATATAGTGTAAAACCAAATATTTAAGTGTAAGTCTGAACAGACAGGGTTTTTTGGTTGGTTTTGCGCTTGGTTTTTATTTTTTTTTTAACACATTTCTTTCAAGTGCTGCAAAGGTGCCTGCAGATGCGGCAACTGATAAATTTCTCCTCCAAAGGAAGTATTATATGCTCTGTATCCCCAAGGTAATGCTACAGGAAAGCAAGTACTAAAGTACTATGATGTATGGATTTGAGTGCCATAATTTATAAAAATGTCTCAAAGTGTTGTACAGTACAGAAAAGCAGGCAGATAAATCATAGAAACATATACACGAGGTATAGTATATTTTCAGCATGTGCTGTCTGCCAGTTTGTAACATATACACCTGCACAAGGGAGTGCTAGAAAGCAGTACATTCAATATTATTTATTACCTATTGTATAACAAAGCTGTCTTTATCTGCATGTATCACTTGAATACTCTACTTTGCACAACTGTACTCTGTTACCCACAGTTCTCTCTCACATATGACATCACCTGGGCAAGGCCACTAGACTGAGAACAAAACACGGCCACTGAAAAAAAAAAATTAACCAGGATGTTATACTGAGTTTCCACAACATCCCAATCTCGCTTGGGATTCTGATTTTTATCTTTAGATTTTGTCTCATATAACTGCTTTCTCAAGTTTTTTTTCCCTGCTAGCTTTATGCTGGATGAACTCCAGCCTGTTTTGCAAATGGGAACACCTCACTTGTCCCTTCAATAAGCAGTTGGTCTTTTTCCTGCAGCTCTGTGCACAGGCTCAGAACTGAACTTCTGGTACCAGAAGACAAACTTACCACACAAAACCCCGCACTTCCTTGCACTAGTGAGTGAAAGAGTGGATCTCCAAGGGTCTGCAATAAGCAAAGTCAAATAGATCTCCAATCCTAAGCCAGGCCTAAGGAAATACTGACATATAAAGACTGCTTAAAATGGATCCCGGAAACTCAGCATCATCTCCACAATCATCACTGAGACATCCTTCGGGAGTTTTTTTTCTCTAATTAAAAATCTTTGGGCTTTTTAAAATTTTAGCTACTGGGAAATTAAAATTAACCAAAGAGAATGTTCTTCAATTCTTTTTATCTCTGGCTTCACACTCTAACATCACTTCCAGCACTTGATAATTTTACCATCCTGATTTTTAATCTCCTCCCAGTCCTCCTCCCAACCTTCTTGCTCAGATAAATCATCCTAGTCTCTTTTTTATCACTCAAAAATCATGTTTCCTATCTTCATCTCATGCACATCTTTTTCCTGCCTAATTGGTTTTCTCAGAGCTTGGAGTGGGATCTAGTCTAACAGTTTTAGTTTTCTAGTCCTGCTAACCGAGGGAAAATAATTATCATGTTATCGCAAAAATCAAGACAATTTTCCTAGTCATGCAAGGAACTCCTCCTTTTCTTACTGTTGTCTATGCCTTCCCTGTCCCTTGTTCACCACAGCAATGGTCACACTGACTGAAAAGCTTTGGATTTGTTTTTGCACTGGCATATCTCTTGCACTCAGTTATTGGATGCCCCATTCTCTTGGGAATTTAGATTGTCTTTATTAACTGCCCTTTAGTAACAACAGATCATGTTGATTAACAGTTTAAAGAAAACAAACAGACAGCTCCCATTAATTTTTAAACCTTCTCTTCGAGTGTCATATTTAAGTAGTTCCTCAGGGACTGCTCTTCAAAGTCTGGCCCATTTTGTTGATATGAGTCTGCTACAACATACCAAGCATCCAACTGAGCAGAAAAGCATTTAGTGGGACTGTGAACCTGCCTGAATAGGCAGATGCTCGCTTCCTGTGTACTCTTGCAGGACATTTTATTTTTTCTCCACAAAATCGGAAGATCATAAAAGAAGGTTTAGGACATGACTTTTTCCAAGGTTATGCAGCTGTGCTAAATCTATTAAACAGCATCTAGGATCCTTATCCCTTACCGTAAAGCAGTAAATACTATACAAGAGGAAAGAGATTTTTATAGCTATAGCTATTACTTCGAGCTGTGAAGGTACCGCTTTTCAGGTTTGGAGAGGAGAGGTTTTACTCTAGACTCATTATTTTTCTGTTATTTTATGTGTAAAATATAAATTCTGGATGGCCCATTCCTGTTCCAAACCACCATCATGTACAGGTTCTCTATCACTGCAGCTGAATCGCAGGAATGTTTTTTATTCGCTACCACTTATAGTGATGTTGAGTGAATATCACTTTTTGACCCAATATCTTTGATCAGGTACAGGACAACGAAACTTTGCCATACCCTGCTTTCTCCAGTAAAATCCCCTCTCTGCACTTCTTAATAGCTTTGTTCTCAGAGCTGAGACATTCCTTCTTACCATTTCTAACCCTTCTAGATGTACCTGTGGATACATGTGCTATGGACACGTGGTTTGCATACATGCTGTAACTTTTCTCTCTTCACCTGCCAGATTTAGCATGGAAAAGGCGGATGGCCCATGCAGTCCAAGATTAACACGTGGCCAGATGGAGGCTTTACAGGAAAATGTCCCTGAGCAGATCGAGGAACCTTCCACAGAATCATAGAATGATTCAGGCTGGAAGGGACCTCTGGAGGTCACCTAGTCCATCCTGCTGCTCCAAGAGGGGCCAGTTTCTAATGTAGATCAGATTTCTCAAGCCATTCCTGTCTCAAAATGAGCTGGTCTCTGACAGAAACCCAATAGTGACACTTCCCAGAAAAATAACCGTGTATAGCATCTTTCTAGTAAATCAGATACAGAACAAATAGGTTTAATTACAGCCACTACACTTTCACTACTGGGTAGTTCCATGACAGAGAATAGCTCACTATACATGCATCTTCTACAGAAGACAGGCAAGCAGCTCAATTGGATAGAAGTTATAGACAATCAAAGGCTAAAAACTTTGGTGCCCTAAATTTACAGACTAGCAACGTGTTACTCTCCCATTGCCAAGATGCTCAAGTCACCTTTAGTCTGTCCCACCCCTGGGACATACAATCAACCTTTCTTGTCTGCAGCCAAATAGTCAATAGTTCTAAAGCTTGTCAGCATCGATTAAATATACCCATGACATTGTCTATTGCAATTTTTTTTGCATATATAAAATCAAAGAACGAGCCATTGAAAAGCAAATATATTTTGCCATGTCTACAGAACTGGAGGTCTCAGGTACAGGTGAGTGTCATGTTGATATAGCTGTGATTCCCTTGGGAATCTCTTGAGCTAATCTGGGGGCTCAGAGTAGCATGTCTTCAACAAAACTTGGGAAGTTTCCACTACTTTACTCCACTTCCAGTCACTTTCCTACAAAAAAGAGCTCAAACAGCTCCCAATTACACAGCTTTTAAATTAGATAAGAAATAAACAGAAAAGATGCTATGAAAAAGAATTAATAAAATTGTCATAGTGATAGGAAAAAGCTATATTTAGGAAAGAGGTTCAAAGTAATTTTTTTTTCTCAGAAATTCATAATCTCATTGGAAAGATGGGCTGGGGTTTTTTCTATTATTATGTAAAAAAGTTTAGGTCTAAAAAAATGCAGATTTTTTATGTACAGTCTTCATAAAACCATTGAAGTTGTTTTTGTATGTGTGAAAATAAACCTAGAAGAAACTTTTAAAGGGGTGATTACTTGAAAGAAGAGAAATGCCAGATCGGATACCACTTACATTTTTAATGTAGAAATTAGGATTTGTTCCCTTTGAATTCCCCTACTAGCATTATTCTTCTTAGTATCACACTACATGGGGTTTAAGACAAAGCAGCACGCAGTGTTCACTAAATCCGTGCATTAAATTGAGACCATAGACACTCGCATCCTAATTCCACTTTTATTATTCTCAATAAAATAGAATCTTTGAAAACCATAGAGGATCAGTGATGCTAACAAATACATCTTCCAGCTGTTTTAATGACTGTATGACTAATGCACAGGTAAAGCAGTTAGAAAACTGAAAGCAGTTTAATTATATACAGACTAGTGATTGACAATACCACTCCAAACTCCTACTTATACCAAAAAAGGCATCAAACACCACTGAGACTCTGGGAGAAGCAAGGCAATCTGTACAGTCTCCTGCAAGCAAGGCAGGAGTCTGTCCATTAATCTGTCCCTCTCCCCTGTGAGACCAAGACCTTTTAGGGACATTACACAGTGACAGAGACTGCAGCACAAGAAGGTTTGATATTCCCCCTTGATCTCAAGGACATGCGATCACCTCAAGAAAACTTTTCCATTCCCTGGATACTCCGACCCCATAGATCTCCCCTTGCATGGCAGTTTTGCACTAGGGCTTGGCTGAGCAAAGGGCGGATCTTCCTCCAGAGCGGAAGCTGGCAAGCAGGCAGGGAGGGAGGGCAGCTCAGGTGAGGCAGGGGACAGGAAGGGCAGAGGACAGCACAAAGCCAGGCCACGCCAGGCTACACAGGGCAGCCCAAAGTAGAAGTCGAACAAGCATCCAGGGTAATATCAGCAGCTCATCAGTCTGATAACATTGATTGTGGATGTTATTTGGATCACTGTACCCAGTGGTATTGGTACATCAGCCACTGCAAAAAACTCCCCAAGCAGCATGGAGAATTTAGAACACAGCTCTCATGAACTTCAATGAGAATGATGCATCTGTCTCCTGCGGTAGCTTTGAAGCTCTCGGCCAAAAGTATTCTTAGCCCTACTGTCATGCATGTCCCCAAAGAGACAAAAAAAGAAGGTGCGAGCATGTGAGACCGGGAGCGGACGTGGTTGAGGAAGTGAGAGACCAAGTAGAGCCTGAACTGGGAACCCTGCAGAGACGGATCATGTCCCTCAGGCTTTATGTTATCAACACTTGTTTGGAGGTAAAGAACAGGGCTTTTTCTCCCAGCAGAATGAGGGAGCCAGTCTGGAGCACTGCCTCCTGGCACTGAGCTGCTTTCAATAGCATTCCCAGATCATTAAAGTCAGCTCTAGTATCTCTACCTGACCCTGTGGACACAGAAATCAGAACAAGCAAGGCAGAGAAAATAGTACAACAAAGAAACAAAGGGAAGACAGGTTTGCAAGAGCTGAATGTACAAATATTCCAAATCAAGTTTCTTCTGCATTTATAAATTGTTTGTGTTTTCCCAACAACTGCCTGGATGTAGAAAGGGAGAAAAACACCTCCTAGACAATTTAAAATAACCCCTTTTTGCAACAGGACAGTCCAGTATTAGTGTATCTTTCTTCCCGTTGTACACACAGATTTTCACTCTGGCCTGCTGCAAAAGGCTCAATTTCCCTCCCCAACTGCACCTGCATTCTTTAACAGTGTGTGGTCTCTTGCATCACCACAATGCTGATATCATCTCCTGCTCCTAGCTCAGAAGGACTAGAAAGCAGTGCCTAGAGCACATTAATAACAAGCAGTATGTATCAGACTCCTCTGGAGCTTGGGGGTTCAGGGGGTTAGAAAACACTCGTGTGGAAGAATATATCTTGCAATACTTGCACGTGACCAACTTCCAATCCTTGTGAAGCTAAACCAAGCAGTCAGAGCTCCCTGTGATGAATAAATAACACACAGGGAGCAGCTTTTGCACTTTGGAATAACCCTCTGAGCTTCATAAAGGCATTTCATGAAGAGGAGGCAAGTATTGAAGTATTTAGATACAGTTTATGTGGTCCCTAGAAATAAGGAGGTATCTGAAAGTTTGATGAAAAGTCAAGATCAATAATCTTATACGCCAAGGAATTAATTAACAAACAATTTTTTTATTCTTATCTTCACTGCATCTGCAAGGGCGGAATGCCGGTTCAAAGCCTGAATTCAACTGAGCATGGATGTTGCTATTGTATATTCCTTATTTGCTGCAACATCTCTTGGAGTCTGACAGTTTGAAATTACATTTTCATGTTGGAGCTCTATTTTCACAAATCCTGGAAGTTAAATAACTATTAGAATAACAGAGAAGATATTACATTGCCAACTAGAGTTGATATTCTCTTTCATTACTTGTTTCTATAAATAGGTATGATCTTTTTTCTGGAACATAGTCTCATGTAGAGCAATACCTTTTCCTCAGATGGCATCAAGAGGCACAAAGTAAGCTTAAAGTTATCCACTCTCCTTACTCCACCTCCCTTCAAAGCTCTCACAAGAGACAGGGCAGATTAAAGGATATGTAATCATGTTGCTACACAGGAGTCCCAACAATTCTGAACCTCGCAGGGATAAAACTAGAACTACAAAATATCCATTCCACTTGAGAAGCCATTCTTTCATATTAGGTATCACTAATGTTTTGTCACCTTTCTGCACTTTCCCAAAATAAGCTGTAGGATTACTAGATCCACAAGAACTGCATGCACAGAGCAGGAGGATTTCCATGGCCCCCCTGATGCCCAAGAGACTGTCAGCTTCAACAATTCATTTAACAGCGGAGGTGATACATTTTGGTGTTGAGGACTACGTTTGGTGTAGGTTTGCAAGCTGCAGTTTGAGATGCAGATTGAGATCTGGGTGGGAGTCTGGGACAAGAGGCCATGAGCTGTACCAACAAAGGTGTTTAACAAAGGGCACAAGAACCAGTGGCCAGCCAGGTGAATGGATACTTGGAGACACAGCAGGAACGTAGGACTCAGGAGAAGGAGCAAGACTCGCACTTGAGTAGATTGTTAGGCTATAAAAGCCCAGTGATTCCTCTGTTTGGGCTTCTCCTTGGTGGCACCAGCTCGAGCTGTTCCCTGTGTCATTATGCTGTGAATAAATGGCTTTATGGAACGAGACATCTGAGACTCTGCCAGGGGAAATGTAGGGTGGAGCCAGTGAGGAAACTTGGTCTGACTGAGTGGGGTGTGCAGGAGCTGAGCAGGGACCCTTCGGGGCACTGGAGCCTCCCGCAGTGTCAGGGCCTCGGTCCCAGCAGTGAAAGTCTACGATCTTGGGAGTGAGACTGCCAGGGGCCTCAGGAATGGGCAGGCTGGGAAGTTTCCCTAGCATTGCAAAGAAATTAAATGGAATTACTATTCAAGATTTCTGTTTGATGGCATTTCATTCTTTAGGTTTCTAACATAGCTCATTTTCAAGATAGCAGCATAAACTTCCATTGCATAGTTCTTAAACATTACAAACAATAAACATTCAGAAACTACAAGTTATGTTTTAACATCACAGTTGGTGCTGGTGAATGTTGGGTTCTTAGTTTTGACCCTGAGAATGCATTTCCAATACTGTCTCCGTAATCTAGGTGAAGGAGCATATAGTAATTCTCTAAAAACAAAAATGTTTGTCATAGCACCATAGAATCCGAAACACAGGCACAGAAAATTAAAACTAAATCCAGTTTGACAGAATTCTTTATACAGTCTTTAGAGCAGAGTCTGTCCCTTGGTTTTGTACATTTGGTACAACTCGGTCAGAACCATGACATACTACAAGAATTTGTGCACATTCAAATATAGACCAAAGATGGTTGAATACAAGTTTTCTGCCACTGAACTGCACAAATCCAAGTATCCATTTATGTACCAGGATTAAGGAAAGAAAAACATGGAAATTAAATGCTTTCCAGTCAGTTGATCCAAACTAAAATGTGGTTGAATCATCAAATTCATTAAAATATACTTTGCATTAAAAAAATCTAAAGAAAATAGTGTGGCAGCATGCAATACAAAATAGAAGAAAACATCTTCAGAACTATTGTAAAGGCATTGTGTGTGTATCAAAATATTGTATTTTCATGGAAAAAAAATAAAATTGAGTTTATAAAAATTAGAGCTTACCTAATAGGCAATAGTCCTGCACTTTCTCACACCTGAGTTAAACCTTGCTTTGGAAGTTACCATTAATATAGCAGTCAGATCTGCACACTTCTGAAGTATCACATATGTTTAAATAATGCCTAGCCATTTCACAGTCTCTAAAACTTAGTGAAATGGACTTCACATTGATTAATTTAGGGTATTGTGAAATTTCCTGTTTGTATTATCCTAGAAAAATAAAAAGGCAGCTGGATATAGTCACTATTTGCTCTGTGTCCTCCAGAAGCAGGCTCACAACCCACCAGCTCATGGGAAGGTTGGAAGAGCAGGATATGGTACCACATATTTGAGGAGGACCACACCAAAATGGTGCCTGCAAACCTCTTAGGATCATTTCACTAAAAACAACAACAAAAAAAAAATCACCAAAAAAAAAACCCACCACCAACAACAAAAAAAAACAACACATAACTAACAAACACAAATGTTGCAAAAAAACCAAACCAAACCCCCACAAAGAAATAAACAAAAAAACCCGAACAAACAAGCAAATAAAAAAACAACAACAAAACTGCAAACCACCTTGATTTAAATTCCTCAGTGGTTTAAGGCACCAGAACTACTGGAAGTGAGGAAGGGTATTTTCCATCTCACAGAAGCCACTACCACTGTGGTAAACCTCAGTTAGGCAGCCTGTGCATGATTTAAAATTACTCATGTCCTCCTTCCCAGACTGGCATGTGTTTAAGCTGATGGTAGCTGAACTCAGGCAACAACAGGTCATTTTCAAATGCCAGCTGCCATTTTCTGGGCACAAGACCTGTACAAGAGCTTTGGCAGAGACAAAACTACCCTGTCCCACCATGGTTTGGCCTCACAGGTGTTGCAGTTCAGTTTTCAGAACAATTGACTGGCAAGGTAGGCCGGTGAGCCAGCCTGATCTGATTTTTATGCTTATCTTCTTCAGCAGCTTAGCTCACTCACAGGTGTGACCAGATGTACAGACATTTTTGAAACTCTGAAGATCACTTATTCGTCTTCAGACACATAAGAGCAGTTTCTAAATTACCTCTGGTCTCCCCTGCACAGACAGCCTTGTGACTGTTTCTGCAAGTTCCTTTAGCCAGCACAGGTACTCCAATATCTTTGTAAACAAAGCTAATGCTGTGATTTTGACATCTGCAGGTAAGCATGGATTAGCTAAACTTCATAACTTGGGGTAATTTTATCACATTCTTAAGCTTTTTTTTCACCCAAATGAGCTTGAAAATAACTCTTAAAAAATGGAGACTGTTAATTACGAACTAAACTGTAAAATCTGAAAACAGTTTGCACCTCTGAAGCATCGTGGCCTAGAAATATCAAAGTATTTGGTGATAGGATACATCTTCTAAGGGGGAATATGCATCTTCCTTAGAGAGATTTTTCATTACTCCATCAGTTGTTCTTTATTCATAAACTCTCTCTCAAGGGAAAATAATATTTGACTTCAGGTATTTCAAGGTTGCCTGGCTTCCAGACCTGTTTAAATCATCTATGCTGGCTGAGAAAACAAGCTCCGAATGTCCTGAGCAGTGAGCAGCCCTGTAAAAGCTGGAGCCAAGGACAACTACACTACTCTGTGTTTGCAGTTTTTGAGCACTGCCATATCTCTCTTGCAGTCTGGATCAGTGACCTGAGCTTGACTGCAGGGAACAAATATAGCCAGGCTAGTAGAATGAGCACACACAGAAGTTAAGCTATAGCAGGACAGGTCTCAGTGGAGGCTGTCCAAAACCCACAGCGTATCTACACATGAGTTTTGCTGATAGCTCAGAACAGCCATGCAAGCCCACAGGCTTCTGGAAGTGGCACACACAAATCTTACCAATTCTGCTTCAGCTGGAAAACAGCTGTACTCACAGTGGCTATTAGTGTACTCATAGCCATACGGAATACACTGATAATATATGGCCAACAATGCCAAGTCCAAGTTTTATACTTAGGAGAGGCTTTTTAGTGGTGCTCTTCCAGCCACCTGCTAGGGAGTACGAGGCCCAGAGCATCACCACGACCTGGACATGCTTGGCATCAGCCAGATGCCACTGTTAAGCTCAAGCAAGCACACCAGCTGCAGAAGAGATGTGTTTTGAACAGCCACGGAGAAACTGATGGTGAGTGGGCATGAAAAGAGGGATTTAAACCAGCAGAACTAGGGAAGAGACTACCTTTTTGTCACGGTATCCGCACTGTCAGGTTAAGTCTTCCTCAAAATACCTGCCAGTATTTAACATACACACTCATGCTGAAGGACAACTATTTAAACAGCTGCCTGAGTATGGTTTTAAGAAATCAGCCAGAACTAATGTCAGAGAAAGGAGAACAATCATTAAAACATTCTCAAAGCGTTATAATATGTCTTAAAATAGCGTCCTTGCATATAGGAATGCCAGGAGATTAATATCCAATATCTCATGATCTACTGTGTCTAGGAACAAGTACTTTAATACTATTGGAAATGTGCCCTCTTCAATTTTTGACTGCATATTGTTTCCATCTCTAGTTGTAATGAGTGTCAGAGTCCCCTTTTCTCAAACATTATTGTTTGCCATACATGGGTATGATTTTGGGCTTAGTAGGTCATATTTTGAGGAAAAACAGATTATTGGTTTGGGTTTGTTGGGTGTTTTTTTAGTTATAAGATAATACCTTTTAAAAGTAATGTAGACAACTGGTTATTAGCACACAGCAAGCTGCTTCAAAGTGCGAATAGTCACAGGACTCTCCAGCTCATGGGTGTGACTTACTCAGCTTTCCTAAAATGTGAGAGCATGTGGCAAAAATGGCAATCAGTAAAACACTCATTTGGCAATCAGTAAAACTCAAATGTAAGTCTACTGTTTACGATTAATGGCATCACGCCAATGCATGCTGGTAAGAATTTGTAGCAAATGGCCCATCACAGATTGTAACACTGTTTATCCTTTTACCCTCACTTCTTCCACATGAGTTAGTATGAAAATGTCAGTAAGTCTGCCACAAGTTTTTACCAAACACTGGTTCAGGAGCACTGAGTTGAGTTCTGGGCTCCTCAACATGAGAAGGACATGGACCGGCTGGAGCACAGAGGAGGCCATGAAGCTGATCAGAGTGCTGGAGCACAGGCTAAGAGAGTTGGGGCACTTCAGCTGGGAGAAAAGAAGGCTCCAGGATAACCTATAAGAAAGCTGGAGAGGGACTTTTTACAAGGGTATGGAGTGATAGGACAAAGTAGAATGGCTTGAAACTGAAAGAGAGTAGGTTTAGATTAGATATTAGGAAGAAAATCTCACCACTGTGAGAGTAGTGAGACACTGGCACGGGTTGCCCAGAGAAGTTGTGGATGCCCCATCCCTGGAAGTGTTCAAGACAAGGCTGGATGGGTCTTTGAGCAATGTGATCTAGTAAAGGTGTCAAGGTGTCCCTGCCTATGGGAAGGGAGTTGGAATTGAATGATCTTTAAAGTCCCTTCCAATTCAAACTGTTTCATGATTTTGTGAATATTTTGAGATAAAAATCAGAAAATTTCCAACTGCAGATCATGCAAGCATTTTTTTCCTTGTGAAAAAAAAAAAGCTATTGGGAGAGATTTTTAAATCCAGTTCACTCTACCCAAGCTTTCCTTCGGATAAGCCAGTTGGGATTTTCTTCAGTAATGTCTCTGGCTATGCTTTCTCACATTCATCCACACAGCCCACATAACCACTTTGCAGGACTTCACAAAACAAGGACAACAAAATAACATGTCTTGGCTACTACTAACATGGGAACAGAGGGTTTTAAACAGCAGCGTGGCTATTTAGGGCCACAGGGCTGAAGAAACCTCGAAGATCACTAAGAATGCTTAATACCATATTTTATCATTGTTTTAGTCACATTATCTCCTGAAACTTAACAATGGTCTTCACCTGAGCAGATGCACAATCCCAAACTCCAGCTCTGAATTGTCTTTAAAGATATGATTTCAGTTTCCAACATTTCCACTCATTGCTAACATCAAGGGAAGCTTATCCCAATGCAATATTCAAATGGTTATCTTCTGCTTGCACCCACATTTACGTAAAACCACACAGTTTTAATTTTACTTAACTCAAAGGGGAAAGTGTTATTAATTAGTCATCACAACTACTTCTTTCAATTGCACACACTGACTCCCCCTCTGTGGTGGATGGACAGCTGATCCCACAGCTTGGCTGCTCCTTTTTCCAACCGGGAGGTGTATAACAGGAAAAATGGTGCTAAATTAGGAGGTGCTGGAACACAAACCTTTATGACTGGAACTACAAATATTTGGATGCCTGTCATCTTCAGCCACTGTAGGCCACCCTGCAGCTATAAATGCAATCAATGACCTATCTGGAGGTTTCAGGGCAGTCCGCTAATGGTTTTCATATGATTTTGTCTGCTAGCTTTGAGAGATCAGTACAGGCACAAGAAAACCTGGATTTGGTTCTTATTGCTTTAACTTAAGCTGTCCTTTGATGAATGACATTCAAGCCTCTCTTACAGTCTTCAGTGGTTAAACAGAGATAAATAATAAAAAAATCTCCAGACCTTCCATTAGCTAGAAGATCAGAGCCATGTCTGTTTGTTCCTAGCACAGCCATTTGGAAAACCCCCAGCAAGCCAATTGCAAATCAGGAGAATATTTAACTTTTGCTCGCAGGCCATTCCCTGCTCTTTCCTTTCCAAAGGACCCATGGAACTTCCCCTGCTGCAAATATTCAGTTTGTTTGGAATAACTCAGAATCCCCACAGTTACAGGTATTTGATTGTTCTTTTGCTTACCTTACTACAGTGGGCAAATATCTCCAGGAAATTAGCAGGAAAAACAGATGGAGGAAGAAACCTAAATTTGACAGAAATCTTAAAGACCTGTACATGAACATAGTTTTTAGCACAGCTAGAGGGGGTAGGTTGAATGACCCCCTACTGTGTTGCATCAAAAAATCAACAAATCAGAAGTTGGAAAGGATAGCAAGCCACAAGTAGCCAATATTCACATCATTTGTTACAAGTTACTAAAGGATCTAATTTCCATATCTTCCCAAAATATGGTGAAAGCAATAATCATATTGACAATTTATAACTCCTGCCACAGGGATGTAGAGACACACAGAATATGTCAGCTGTGGCTATGATGGGTGGAGACTGGTTGCCTCAGGGAAGCTGTAGCTCGCTGGCCAAACTCAGAGAGAGGAAAAACAGTGAAGTGTTGAGGAAGGTGAGCTGACAGAGGAAGAGCTTGTATGGCTAAGAGTGAGTGGGTCAAGGCACCCTGAACAGAAAGGAAGAGCCGGAAAGTCATAATATACCCACTCCTTAACGGGGTATGTGAAATTTTTAAACGAGCAATCTATGCATTCATCCTGATGGTTGTCAGGGAATACAAGAGCAGTTTCTGAGAAAGGTTCTGGTGTATATTTATATCAGTCAGGTGAAAATTCCTATGGGGCCAAATGTACTTGCTTTCTGTTTCTTCTGATATTGCCAGCTGCTTTGGACCTTTCCAGATGAGGAGGGAAAAGAGGGGGAAAAAGAACAGCAACTTGCAGAACATGTATTGCACAAGTCCATATTTTTACTAAGAGTGTGCTTCGAAGAGGAGGCAAGAATATGAATCTGTATCTGCAAGTACATCACCTAACTAATACATCATGCCAGAAGTCAGTTCCATCATTAAAGCAGTAGGAATGCCAGTTACTTGAAAGCACTGGACCCTCTGTAGTGTTGAGGCACTTTTGTGCTGGCCAGTTAGTAAATGTCAGAAGGAAGGAAAATCAATTTTTATCGTATACCTAAAGTGAAAGCAAAACTGTGCAATTAACTTATATGCGTATTGACTACATAATGAAAAGTGCAATTAGATATATTGCTTGCAAATGCTACCATAGTCAATGGGAGCATATGGAGTCATGGGAAGCATGTGGATATATTTGAGTGTATGCTCTATCTAGAAAACAGCAGAGGGGTAATCAAGTTAGAATTAAATACAGTTATACCAGTTCAGTTAGACCCCACAATTCATTTCTAGAACACAAATAACAACTCATGAAGTGAATGAGATCATTAAAGCCAATATACTTAAAAAATTTATTTGCTGAAAGCATGGGACTGAGAGCTTTACTTAGGAATGAAAAATCTAACAAATTGGCAACAAAATGTAATATAGGAAGGAAATAAAAATAAATTCAGAACAGCAGGCTGACTGCCACAGATAAGAAACAATAAAAGCTGGAAACTAATCCCTGACAACTGAAAATTTATGGCACTGCAAAATACAAGTGACCACCCTCAGACTACTTTCATTTAGTAAAATACTCAAAAGCTTCTTCTGAGAAAATTTACATTTTCAAAATTAATTGTACTCATTTGGGTTTGTGTTGACTTCAATAAGTATGCTTATAGGCACTCAGTATATCTATGATTTTTTTTTTGTTATATAATTATAGCAGGATTTGGAAACTGTGTGAAAATTTTTTGCTCCCCTTCTGCTACATTCAATAGTTATGTGGATACCATGGTATTCCAGAAAATTTTTATGTTAAAAAAGTAACTTACAGAGTTTGATGGAACAGAATGAACATACAAAGATAAATATTCCAAGGAAAGGAAATTAAAAATCCAAGCTCCTCAGATCCACTTTTTTCCAACTGTCCAAAGTTTTGCTTTTAAAATCCTTTAGAACTGCGTTCTTTAATACATTTCTGCTTATATTAAATACATAATATAATACACATAGGAAATGAAAACTATACTGCCTTTTACTATCCAGACTCCTATGTATTTAAATGCATGCAGTTAACATTTCCTTAAATACAGGCAAAAGTAATTCACAGCAGTCACTTGACAAGATGGTAACAGAGAATAAGAGAATTAGCATGGAAACCATCAGGACTCTGCAGAACAAGCCAACTTTACTACTACCAGTTGCAGGCACATCATCATACTAACATAGTAGCAAGGCCATTTTAAATCTCAAATTTCAGAACAATTAAAGCTGAATAAAAACCTTGCCAGTGGTATATCTCCTGTTAACAATCCTCATTACATCTGTACTGTAAAATGAATAGGAAAATACTGATGTAGGTACAATACCACTACAGTGTAACCCCCCACAAAAGACATTAGGTTAGTAGCATTACTAGGCTAAAATCCTGATGTGCCTGGCCCATCTAGTCCTGTTTTTATTTTATATAAAAATTACATTTATGTGGCAGACCAGTAGCTGCTGGTAAGGTTTAAGGTGGGGGGAAAAAGACTTTTCTCTGGGGAAAATTATTTACAGGAAGCTTAAATAAGCAACATAATTCAAACAGAAAAATAGTGGATTCTCTTGTCTGGAAAATAGAATGAGCCCTGTACCTTTCTAACAGGGCATTTCTTCTCAGGAACAGAATATTGACTGTCTCAAACAAGCACACCAGATCCAGGCACACCAGATATTTAAGCCCAGGCTTCTTCCTAAGAAGATTAGTCAGGGCAGAACACCAAAAGGGTGCCAGTGATCTAGTAGAAGGATAGCATCTTTTTGTTCCACGTCTCAAGTCTCTCCTCATCTTACAGCAAGTGTGAGAAATATCAACCATAAGGAGTTGTTACATTTCACTTCCTAGGGAAAGGAGCACTGCATCTCACACAGGTTCCAGAGGCAGCAAAGTCTCCTGGTTCAGTGGCCATACCAGAGGAGCCTGCCACAGCCCCTTGTAGGCTTCCAGAACTAGATGGGAGCAGGAAAACTAGCAGAGAGGAAGAGGCAAAGCAAACCTCTGCAAAGCTCAAAAAGAGACACCTTAGAAGCCCTCAAAGCTTAAGGTTTAGTTTCCACTCAGATTGAACAAAGAAATGAAGGCCACGAGGTACCTGTTCTGCACCCTGATGGCATCTGTGAGAAGCCAGCAAGTCATTCCTCAACTTTCCTCGGTATTTCTTGCACCCAGGAGATGCTGTTCATTCAACTAATCTTCCCCTCTTCCTAGCAGGGAAGTAGTTAAGTTCTTCTTTCCTCTTGCATGCATTAGCCCCCATTAGACAATCAAGGTATGATTTTAATTTCTGCAGAGTTCTGTCCCCTGCATAGAGAAACAGTCACACAGCATGAATTACCTCCTTCCAACCCCAGACCCAGTGGGACACTCATACACTGTACTTCTTATGAGCCCAGGCATATCTCATTAGCAGATAAGCAGCAAGTGACTCATTATCTAAACTATGAGCACTTTATTACCAGAATGGAGGGAACTCTGCAAAGGATACTTTTCATATTATTTGTTGTGATTTTGAATGTCTAGTCCCACGATTTTGTGTTTCAGAGAATTGTTTTTATGTAAATCGGCATCTGAATAAATAAAGATTGTAAGAATGTATGATATTGTCTATATTTCAGCCCAGGATATGTAAATGCAAAGACTTGAAATTATAATGTATGCCTTCTGCATAACTTTGTGGTGTACAGAGCAACAGGAAATAGATTTTGATGTGATTTATGCATAAGTAGATGCAAAATAAATCTAGAAAAATTTAAAAATATTCTCGAAATCAATGAGAAGCATTTCTGTCCTGAGCACAGGGATCTTGACTCAAGAGGGAGCTAGGTAGCTGGTTTTATAAGCAGAACATTTCAATATTCTTACTAATTTTCATTTGAAAATTAAGAAATTAAATAAACCTGCTTATGCTCACAATTCATCTTGTCAACAAGATGACAGCTAGGAGTTTTATTCCCTAGGGTAGAACCTCTGACTGCATACTGATGGTGATTTCATTGAAAGATTTAAAACGAACACTTAAATTCAGCTGAACTGCCTTTTTCTATAATCTGCTGAACAGTGTTCAAGAAATCCTTCATTTTCACCTTCTCTTTTCATATGAGAATTCAGAGGATACTCAACTCTTCTGTGAACTAGTAAAGCAAAAGTAAACAAAAGGACTATAATGTCATGGAATCACAGAATGGCCTGGGTTGGAAGGGACCTTAAATATCATCTCCTTCCTACCCTGCTGCCATGCTCAGGGACACTTTTCACCAGACCAGGTTGCTCAGAGCTCCCTCCAAGCCTGGCCTTGAACACTTCCAGGAGTGTCACTCAACTATTCTTCATTTCCATCAGAAAACTGTAATGGTGTCTGACATATATATTTTTATTGCAAATATAAATTATCAAGAGACCAAAGGTAGATACTACGACATGGTATTTTGCTGCATAGCTTGCTAAAATACTTTTACTGGATAAAACTAATTTTACTAGCTTCAAACGTGCATTAAAAAAGAGCTCAGAATGAACCTAAAGAAGTCTTAGCAGGAGACACACTAAATCACAAATGTTGACAGAGCTATCCAGATGCAGCAGTGACAAAATTATGAGAAGTCAGATGAGATAAGGAATGACTTTTCAGAGAAAGATAATTTTAAGGAATCCCTTACAGATTTTCTCTATAATTCTTTTTTAGGGGTTGAAATTTATAATTAGTGCTACCAAAGTACTGGAAAACCCCTACCGTAATAAAAAAAATAGCCTGAATCATAGGAGGAGAGCAAAAGTAAAATGCCAAAAATACGTACTGTAGAAAATATTTTGAGCAAAAAAAGGAGTGTGTTTATGTTTCTGTGCTGGCTGGCAGGGGTGCACCTGGCAGCTTAATTTCCTGCTGTAAACAGTAGGAGAACTGTACCCAGCTCTCTCAAGTGGGCAGATGGGAGCTATTTATTTATTGTTTCTCCAATATGAAATTCAACTTTCTCAAAACAATTTTCAACTTTCGGTTATGACTTCTTACAAAATTATGACAATGTTTCTCATGCATAACATCATTCCAGTCAAACTTGTGTTTGTGACTTCTGGTACCCTCGAAAGTGTTGTGGGGTAGGGCCCAAAGATGGGGAAAGATGAGGGATTGGCTCTGGACTGGGGCTAACGGTGTGACAGCCTGTGTGCCAGTGGCAGCACACAAACCTTGGGACTGCACCAAACACTGACAGAATAGTCAGCCCTGAGGATGACAAGGCTGTATTCACCAGCAGTAGGACTCTTCCCACAGCCAAGAAGGGAATGTAGCACACTCGCCCCTCCAGCCTGCCCAGTGTTTCTTGCTGTTCCACAACTAATAATCTCTCCTATTCAGAATAGATGGAAGGGAAAGCAAAGCCTATTCACAAAGTGTTTTGTTAAGCAAGGAAGGACATCTGCCGTCGTTTGTCTGGAGGAAGGTTTGTCCCCATCCTTGGCTAATGACCACAGAATTTGGACAAAGAAGGAGGGAGGGAAAAGCCTTATGGTCTTTTGGGACTTGCATTCCCCTTCTTGCCACCAAATTGTAAAATGGGAAACAGTTCCACAAGATTTTTTCCTTTCACAAGTAAGGAGGGTCCTGGAACTGATTTATTTATTTAAGTTGTACAGTAATGGTTTTGCTCGCTAAAGTGACAAGGATTGCTTGTATGAAGCAGACATATTGGTGAAACTCCATGTTGGGACAGAGTTTACAAAAGTAAACACATAAGCCCAAGTCTTGTCAACCCCACCCCTAAATTCAAAGCATGTGACAAACAAGCACTACACCAAAATCTGCAGAAGTTATGTTTAGTTAATTGCATTCGAGTTTATTTACATATCATAATTTACAGCAGCAGGAAAGAGTCATAGTTAACAAAAATGGGCATTGCTTCATTTCTAAATAATGTTTCTTATTTAGCATGTAAAGAAAATGCTGTTTAACTACAGGTTAAACTTCACTACCATGCCAGAAAGCCAGCCAAGTTCATTCTGCTGTAAACAAATTCTACTGCCAGTTAACAGGCATTATGACTGTAACTCTGACAAAAGTTCTTAAATAATTGTGTTTTCCATGAATGCATTGCATTATACATTAAAAGATCAGTGTCTTCCTTCAGCCTGACAAATGTTGATCAGGCATTTACCAACTTAGAGAAACATGTCAAACATTCAGCTAGACAGAATTAAAACCTTAAACCTCTTGGGGGCAATGAAAGTAACATCTAGAAAACTCAAATGAACAAAAGTGGACTTTAAAGTATCATATGAAAAGCAGCAATAAAAGAATTAACAACAGATTCCTACATTAGCTCTCTTGTTTGATGCCTGATGACAAGCCACATACAGTACTAAATTTTAAATTTCAAAAACATTACATATGTGATTGGATTAGGGGAGAGAAAGGGGGGCCTGTCCTGAGAGGCTGGAGATGAGCAACTGCTGCCTGTGACAGGAAGCATGTGAAGCAAGCCTTGGGCTCTGAAGTTTGGGAGCCTCTCTGCCTGGGATGGGGAGAGGACGGTGCAAGCAACCCAGAAAAGCTAACACAACCCATTCACCAGGGCTTTGTTTTGTAATTCTCCTGTTGGTTCTAGTGGGAAGGAGGAGGCATAAAAACCTGTAGAATATGTCCCTCTTCCACATCAGTGGGGAAATGTGCTGCACAGGGTAGTTAAGCAGCAACAGCCCTTCCTGCTTAGGAGGAACACAGCAAAAGGGTAGCAGAGGACAAGCCAGCAGGATGAGACCCTACGCCATGTGGCAATTGGCTCCTTAAAGTTCTTTATGCAGCAGCTACAGAATTGCTAATGGCTGCTGCTCTGGTGAAGGTTGTTTTTGACCTCTGATAGTACCTGTGAGTTTCCCAGTGGAGAATTAACTATTCAGCCATCCAAATTCAGCCAAATCAAAACTTGGCAAAAATAAAAATTTCCATTTTGGCATCCAAACATTCAAAATACTTTTTTCTTCACTATTTTTGAATTATGAGTGGAAAACGACAAATGTGCATTCACCCAGCTAAGCAAAAGCATACCAGGACTCCAAAGCCCACTTTTTCAAACCATGAAGTAATCACTTAGTTTTGTTTAAAAGTAGACAGCTATTAACACTGAAAAAAAAACGAGGTCACTTAGAACTAGACACGAGAATGTCTGATGGTTTTAGAAAAAAACACAGTCATGTACATCATGACACAATCATATTTGAGGTACATATTGCCAATAACCCTTAGACAGTCTGGGCTATGTCTTTAAAAGTTTCTAAGCATACGTGGTTTTATTTAGTTAGTCAATTTTAGGCTTTGAGTTACTTCGAAACTGGTCTTGAATGTCACAGAACACCCAACCCACAGAAAAGAGGAAAGGAGCCTATGTGTTTTCATTGTTTGAACTCTACAAAAGAGAGGAGACATTTCCCACATTGCTTCCTTAGAGGTATGATATGCAAATCTCTACATAGAAGTAGCCAGAAGAGTTGCATTACCTTCACAAAAAGAGCAATACAACTTAGTGAGCAAAATATTTATAGCAAACATTTCCACTCTAATTTCATTTATTTTGAGCAAACTTGTCTTTTGGCAATACTACTTTAATACCCTTGCACTGGTAGAAGCTGACACTTACACAAGCACATGGACATGCCTTCCTCTGCTCTCACAACTTGAAACAATTAAGCGTCTTTCTAATGAGAGAAGCAAAAGAGCAGAAAACCTCCCTGCATTTAACTCTGAGTTCAGGGAGCTTAGGAATTCCACATGAAACAGCACCTGAAGTCTTAGACAGCCCAACAAGTCCTTTTCAACTTTCTCATCTTAGAGCAGGGGCTCCAAACCCCTACATGGATACTCTGGCTTGAGGAGAGTGGTAACAGCTGCTTGGCATAAGACTCACTGAGCAAACACAAACTACCTCCTCAGCTTTCCAAACAGACTGAAAAAATCAGCAGCCTCCCATCAAAGTCATTAGGCAGCACTTCCTGAGCAGCCACGTCCCAATTAATCAACCCACATGTTCAATAGTAGCCCCCAAATTTATAATCACCTCCCTGAGCTTTGATTTGTTTCAATTTATTTGGCTGATCTGCTCAGTTGTCAGACAGCATCTGCCAGTCTGACCTCATCGTTCTCCAGGCAATTAAGAAATTATCCACTGCTGCAAAAGAAACAAAATGGGTTATCAGGACATATTCTAAGGCAGGTCATTTGGGGAGAGCTCTGAATAAGAGGCAGTGTGAAGAAGAGGTGGAGAAAAGGTTTTATTCATGGTGCTAGTTCACAGAGTTACCTATGATGGGACTGCTCAGGTTATGGGCTACTTTTAAATAACCATCAGGCACCTAAGGAACTGCCTTAGACTTGCCATGGCAACTGGACCCTTTGTTATGTTTATATTACTGATTATCCAACATATTACTTATTATCCAACACATTTCACATCCATATTGCTGGAGAGCAAGGTGACATTCAGTCTTTAGAGGACCTTCAGAGCAATCTAAAAGACAAGGAGGAATAAGCCCATGCTACGCCTTAGCATTTGTATAATTCCAGCTTTACCATCCAATATCCGTGTAGCACATGTTTTAACCTGAACAGACAAGACCCAAAGGCCAGGAGCAGAACTAGCAAGAATGTGGAAAAAAAGGGGAAATGGTTGGTGGAAATTGGGTGGCTTTGAACAAGTTGTTGAGAGACAGAAGGCTTAAAATCAGCTAAGTAAACAAATTGCAAACAGAAGCCAGCAGGGAAACATTTGAACCCACTACTATCACTCACTAGGCAATTCAAAATATACAGTTTAAAATTCTTGTCTGCTATAGCAAAACTCTTTCACTTGGATATTTTCAGAAAATTTTGAAAAAAGATAAAGAAGTAGAAAAACATAACTTATATCCACCAGTTTTTAAATCACAGCTCATATTTTCAGATGCTATATTCAGTACTTTCCACATTCTAGCCAGAAAGTCTAACATGAGGCTATGAGGGAAGAGTATTATAGGCTTTTAAATCATTCCTCATATGTGCTTGAGGTGATTTATATGACAGCTGTGCACTGAAGTCCACATATTCACTTAGAAAAATGCACCTTCCAGAACAATATAATTAAGTAATAGGAATTCAATTCAGGTAGAATTTTCAGTTTCCTGTAGTGACCCCCAAACAAGAATGCTTGCCTGTAGGCAACAAATTGAATTAGTACGTTTACTGGAAAAGGTAGATGATCTGCCCTATTAAGCCAGCTGACATTTTAATGTAATCTCTGACTGAAAGGGCTATTCATGAAATTTTGCTTTCACGTCAGGTTTCTCTTGCTTAATCCTCTGAGGTATATTGTATGTTCTTCCTATAGGAAGGTTATGCTACTAGAATTTCTTTGTGTGAAACACAGACAGCTGGCATTTGCCATCATTTAATTTTAATATTGTCTTCTCAGACAAACCTTAATTTAAGGTGCATTTTTCTCGCACAGAAGCACTAGATCTGTATCTGGGAGTCACCTACATGAAGCTCCATTTTTCAGCAGCATACTGCAGCAAGACTGCCAAGATTTGGTCTCTTCTTCATTACATTCTCTATCCATATTCTCTAACATGATTAACTGGCATCCTAATCTGACAATACGGTACTGAACTCCAACATGTTTTGATTTTATATAGTATAAAAGACATTTGTAATAGTACTTTGCTAGAACATTATGTATAAGCAGCAATTCATTTGAACGAAAACAGGATACAGATTGCTTTCAGACTTTAAGTTGAGCTACAATATATTACACCTGATTTACATAACTCCATTATGTGTTTGGAGCTTTTTGTGTCAGACCCATGATCACGTGGTCAGTAGCACTGTATCACTCAGATACCTATAAAACATGTACAGAGAAATAAAAACATGAGACTGGGGTAGGCATAGTACCAGCCTGTTAGAAAACACACTACATGACTTTATTGAAAAGGCAGAGCACTAAAAACCTTCAGTGTAATTTATTCTTTTACTTTTTTTCCCCCCAAACTGGCAGCATCAGTCTTTCTAAAGCAAAACTTTGTCTGTCCACTATTTGATACTTATTTTCTGCTTCATCAAAGCTGTAAAGAGAGAATTAGTCTTTTGACAACTTTTCTCTGAGTGTCATGGATTGTTCTTATGAAATTGACATGTCATTTGGCTTCAGGGACTGATTAAAGGACATATAAAAAATGGAAACAAAACCACCAAAACCCGAAACAATTAAGGAATCTGTGTTACAATTTTATGCTGGCCAGTATTGTGATAGAAACTAACACAGCGGAGTTTTGTCAACAAATTAAAACTGCTTCCTACATCAGAGCTCAGCATATTTGACACGTTCTATACCCAGCTTTTTTGATGCTTATATTGTTTCCTTCCTTCTCCTTAGCTGTATATATATATATAAAGCCTCAACTGTGAGTTTTCTCACAGGTTGATTCATTAGGCCATTATTTTGTCTTTCCTTCTGCTACCCACAAATTGATTGCCACAAATGTAGTTCCTTCCTGGGAGAGTGCCTTTGGAGGCCCAAGTGCATTCTCATATCTCCACACCGTGTAGAGAGCAGGAGCCCCACTGAGCTATCAGCAGCCCACGAGAGGTATCTCGGAGGAAGCCCAACATGACAAAATGAAGGCCTCTGGTATACTTTTCTGCTTGTTCAAAGAACAGTTGGGATTGCTGTCAAAGGCTGCTCAAGGATATCCACATCTCCAGGTTGGCCAAACTACCATGCCTTAAATAATTGATCCTATATCCATCAAAGAGTTTTGTTTCAATACTTTGAAAGACTATTACATCTCACGAAAATAACAGGTTTCTCTGCATCCTTGTCATACCTCCTCTGTAGCTAAAGTTTCTGCAAATTTGTGCTGATTCTGCATGGGCTTTCACACGCAGAATGAAGTGAGTAGAACTTAGTAAGCTATTCTTAAAAACTTCATTGAGAGACCTGACAGAGGAATAGAAAGGCCTCTGTCTTGCAGATCTCTGATGCTCCCTCTAGCAAAACCTTAAAGCAAATTCACCTATTAATTTTCCAAAATCAATTGATTTATTCACATGCCTGGGATTAATTAAGTGCTTAAAAATTCAGCAAGATTGGGTGCTCGGAGAATAGGATTTTGAACTTTTTTTGCAAAGCAAAGCTCAAAGCAGGCACTTTTCTCCCGTGAATTTGCAATTTTCTCATATTAGAAATACAAAACTATTTGGGCTTGCATTTCTAATTATTGCATGAATTTGGCATGAACTGCACTCAGAAAATCTGATACAATTGTTATTCATTATTCTAGGAATCCTAAATGCTGATGTAATGTAGCAATGTACAGGTTTTTTCACGGGGAGTGGATGTGAAAGGGGGAAGAGGGCTTAACCTTGAAATATTTAAAACCAAAGCTGACTTCTAGTTCTGTAGGGAATTTAAAGGATATCTTCGCTAAAAGCAGATGCGTACATACATATGTGTTTACACGTATGTTCACACGCAGTCAAACTTGCTATGGGACCTAAAGGAAAAGGATTGAATTTGGATAAGAGTCATCTTGTCATTAATGAGGAAATGGTCACTCAGGCAGCAGCATCAAAGGTGCTGATTGTGGTCCAAACCACATGGCTGTGGAAACTGAAAAGATTAACTACGTTAGTCAAAAGGGTTCTCAGATACAGACAGATTAACCTTCTGTAAATCCTAAAAGTAGAGGACATCCTTTCCAGTTTGGTTACTGGGGAATGTTTTATAGCTATTTTGTCATAAGATCACAGAATTGTTCATGTTGGAAGGGACATAAAGGTCATCTCGTTCCAACTCCCTGCCATGGGCAGGGACAACTTCCACTAGATGAGATTGCTCAATGACCCACCCAACCTGGCCTTGAACACTTCTGTTACTTCTCTGGGCAACTGTGCAAGTGCCTCACCACCCTTATAGTGAAGATTTTCCCTCTAATATCTAATATAAACCTACTCTTTTTCTGTTTGAAGTCATTACCCCTAATCTTATCACTCCATGCCGTTGTAAAAAGCCCCTCTCCAGCTGTTTTTTAGGACCCCTTCAGGTACTGGCAGGTGCAATATGATCTCCCCGGAGTCTTCTTCTGGCTGAACAGCCCCAGCTCTCTAAGCTTGTCCTCACAGGAGAAGTGCTCCAATCCTGATCATCTTCACGGCCTTCCCTGTGTCCTTCTCATGCTGAGGACCCCAGAGCTGGATGCAGTACTCCAGGTGGGATCTCACCAGAGCTGAGTAGAGGGGTAGGATCACCTCCCTAGTGGTCACACAGCTTTGGATGCAGCCCAGAGTACAGTTGGCTTTCTGGGCTGCAAACACACATTGCTGGGTGTCAACTCCATTCCTTAAAAAGCAATCTCACCTCTGCTCTCACGTACCTTGCACTGAACTGACTGCTTTTTATAAAACTGTTCTTGAGTTTGCCTTGAATTCACACCTCAGCTATGACTGACAACAAAATCTCAGTTGGAAAATCTCAGTCTGGACAAAATGGCCCTCTGGATTTACCTAGCTCCTTGGAAAAGCTGATACATGTGTGTGCATCACTGGATTGGAACCAATGTTGATGTAAACTGGAAGAGGTGAATTAGCAAGAGAACATTTTTATTTTTTGATGTGGGCAGAGTTAAATATGTTCTCATTCCAAGAAACCAAATACTAGATCCCAGTATTATGTTCTCAAAATACTTTCAAAGATTATATCAACTTATTTCAGTTCCCCCCCCCAAAAAAAATCAGTTTTAAAATCTGCAGTTTGTACTGTATAGACACACATAAAACTTCTCACAAATGCGATCAAATATTGAGGCTTCTAAACAGTCAATAGTAACATTAATATTTGTATTTATCTCTGCTCTTCATAATGCATTCCTTCTTTGGAGGTGCTTGAGACTGCATTCCAAACATCCCAGAAGCCAGATTTACAAGCACAGACACAAAAGATGCACCTGCAAAATCAGTCTTTACTGAGCTCTATGGCAATTCAGTTTTTACGAGCCTGGAGTGAAAAAGGCGGCTCTGATTAGATACACAAATATGGATTCGTTCCGGAAGGCAGGGAGTCTTTATATTCAACATCTTTTAGTCTTTATGCAATACATGCTGAACAAACAAGTACTGAATTCACTGGAGGGGAAGAATATGGTAACAGATTTCTGAAAATGTTCTGTCAAATGCTGTATAAATTAAGGATTTTAGACTAAGGCCAAAAAGAGATGCCGATGGAAGAAATTCAATAGGAGTAGGTGTGAGTCAGAAGTGGCAGAAGAAATAAATTTATTACTTATACAACTAGAACTAACCAAACAACAAGAGCAGACATACTAAGATAATCCAAATGAAAAAAAACTCCAAACAACTATGGCCAAAGCCTTAACCAAGTATGCCTACAAACAAGCTGATAAATTAAGTACATGCTCTTGCTGTATTTTATAGAAGGAACTTTACATTAGAGATAACAAAAGGTGGTATCTACGCGTTTGACATTCACATTCTGCCTCCAGGAGATGCAATAGACCCTCCCTTCCCATGAATTCCATCAGTTTCATATTTAAAGACCCTCTGCTAGGAATTTGCCTTTTTTTTCATCATCATAGGAAAAAAACCACATCCAGGAATTTCAATATTCAGACTATTGTATCAACTAGAATCATTCACGAAATCAGCAACTTCTGTAAAGTTCTTATAAAACTTTGGAATACCTTGCTTTTCTAACTAGTCTCTTGAAATTTTCTGTTCCAAACTCATGTCTGATGGTGTACAACTTTTGCTTCCCATTCTCACTGTCTCTTCTGGTATTTGTACACCAGCTTCTAATGTGGTCACAGCTGCTAGCATCTGCCACAAACTGGGGTAACTGTGCTACTGACCAAAAGAGTTGGAGGGAGATCAGGGCCACAACCTGACTGTTCACAAACTTTCCAGCAGGCTTCAGCCAAACCACAATTTTTCTGTTCCTGACTATCAGCAGTACCATCTGAAAAATGAAAAGAAAACAAAAAAAAATGTTATTTTCCAGCATATCTTAAAGGAGCTCAGATATACAACAGAAAGGTATTTCTGCCTCCTATCCTAAATAAGTTAAGAATATCAAGCATCACTCAGGATTTTCCAGCTGTAAGTTATGGTTAATATCTTAATATTGTATGTTTTGGAGCTACTGGACTTAGTTAAGTGTTTCTTTTTCCTCTGTTCAATCTGTGGTAGTCATACAGGCAACTCACCTAGGTAGCTAAACAGGTAGACCCAAAAGACAATTATCTCCTCCTAAGGAAAGTATCTGCTAGTGACTATAGAGGGAGCCTAACTACTACCTAAGCCTGAATGCCTCACTTCAGTATAGCTCTTAGGTGAGAATATGAAGCCACACATAGCTCCTAAACACGGTTATATGCACAACTCAGAGGTTTTGAAAATAGAGAATAGCTCATATATGATGATTTTCAGCAAAATAAAATGACACAGATTAAGAAAAGTGTAAGAACTCACAGCTAATGATACTTTAGCTGAAGTGTTGTCTAACTAATCTGTCATACAGCTGTTGTGAATGGTCCTGAAAGTCAGTAGTAACACAAAAAAAACTGAAAGTGTAGATCAAGACACACCCAGGTATTCAGACAGAGAGAGGTTTACACATCACAAGATTGTTCCTTTCAACAAAAAGATTGGGGCTACATTCATGACAAATGATGGGCATCAGTGGGAGACGTACCAAGGTATCTCTGAATGAAGGAACTTCTGTGAGTGAGAGGATCTGGATCTTTAGCTTGGCATCAAACAACTGCATAAATAAACCTTCTAAACCTGCAGTGACTAATGCATTGCTGATTTATGATCATCCCATGGAGGATTAGGATTAAGCAGTTGTGCTGAAAATAAAAGATCTCGGATTATAACTTGCCAAAACATAGTTTGGGGTCTGGGTGATCCCGTCATGATCTAAAACACAGGTCAAGCAAAATTCTCATTTGCACCACAGCAATTAATTTACAGCAGAGCACATACGGTCTGAAGACTACCAGTTCAGCCAATGCAGGTACTTCAGACTAAAAGGAGATGCAAGGGATGCATAACATTTCTAAGAGATGGACATTCTGTGTCAAATAGTTGCATCTCAACCACTGCAAGTCTGCTGACCACAAGCAGCCTGTTACCATTTCCACCTGTACTACCATAGTGTTATGCTCCCGAGGTACTCAGTCCTACCAATGAGGTCGCTGTCTTGGTGATAAACTCGGCTCGGAATGGCTCATGGTGCAAAACAGTTTTAGTGTGTCATTGTCTCTTAATTCTCAATAATTGGCAGAAGGGCTAAGATAAAAGAAAATTAAGTCCCTGGCCCCTTGAAATTTCCAGTTCAACATCCCCCAGAGATCATTTGTGAAATGTTACCACCTTGATACTGAGCATATTCATTGTCCCACAAGGTTACCCATATTTGCGCAGCACAGTTTGTAAACTCCATGACTGCGACAAAAATTATAGTCTAATATAAATAAAACAATATTCTAGGACTCCCTCCAGGGCCATTAAGATTTCCTCTGCTCAGTTAGTTTTGGCTTTGGACAATTACAACAAAAATACATGTTAACTACAGTTCTCCTACTTTCTCAAGCATGGGAATTCTGGAGAGTACAAATGTAAAAGGGGAAAAATGTTATTTAAAACTCTTCATATATCTACATATATATGACATTCAAAGTAACTTTTAACATATTTTATATTACATACTGGTCTGTCTGTCTATCTATTGGGATACATATTAATAAATGTCACAATAAACCAAAGACATAGCCACTTGAAATCTTCCTCACCACCACGTCCCTGGTACTCAAAAGTCCCCTGCATGCCTTTTCCAGGCCTGAGACAACAGCTCCATCAGAAATTCCTCTCGCGTACCATGGTTAGATCAATGCGTTACATCTGTAAGAGCAATTAAAAGTTCCATGCTCCAAGCTGAGACCAGCTAACACGTAATGACACAAATAAGTTTGCTATCAAACTCACATTGCCACCAAACCACCACTGGAGTTAGCTTGCTTTTGTACAAACTGGCCAAGCTACTCAAAGTCTGGGAGACATAACACAGATAAGAGTCATACCTGGGGCTATTCTAACAATTTAACAATGTAGAAGTTCAGGGTCCAGTGCCCAGCACTGTTTAATCTTCTACAAAAAACAATGGCCAGATCTCACAGAAACGTCAAACCTATACCACTGTCATTCTATTCACTGAATTTCTGTAGCAATATCCGCTCTTAATTGTCATTACTCTGGTTTTATTGTCAAAGTAAGATCTGATTTTCTGTACCCCTGCCACTGGTGCATTCTCTGGCCTGAGCCCCACAGAAATAGCTCCATGGTTTCTACCCAGGTGAAGTAAGTTCCCAGAGCAAAGGAGGATGTCCTAGACTCCAACCTTGCTTGTGAATGTAGGCTTCCAATTTCTATGATGGAGACTTGGTCCTTCCTTTCGTGCCCAGACCAAGCCAGAACCCATCACCAATACACCCTGGTTAAGGTACATATCCCAAGGCCCATTTCGTACAGTTCCTTTTTCCTTTTCGGCAGTCAGACGCAAAGAACTTCTAACCACAGTTTCAGAGCTGGAACACTGCTGACGCAAAAGAACCCAAAGCGTTGAACTATGAATAAGATCCAGTCCAGGTCTCATTAATGATGCTGGCAGGTGCTGGTCTTGCTTCTGACCTACTACAAGGGGGACCAGATGTACCATTCTTAAAAGCCCGCCAATTTCTTTGCTTTTAATGACTGTTCCTCTGCAAGCAGAAATATTGCTACAGGCGTACAGACAGACAAACCTGAAAGTCTTTCACTGACTGGGCTTTCTTTGGAGGGACATGACACTGGAAAGTGGGATCTGAACAGCACTGAGATCATGCAGTCAGGCTTCTGATCTTGGGCCACATGTGTGGCTGCCATGGTGCAGTACCCAGTAGTGCCAGGCACAGCCTGGCTCAGAGATTGAAGACCTGAGAACAAGCTCTTTGTCCTGGAGTGACTGCAGTACACCCTGATTCAAACTCACCCAGGTGTGTGAGGAAGCCACCACTGCAAAGAAATTATGTAGTGCTTGAAAGGGGGTGCAGATTAATTGGGTTTTTCCCATTAGCACTTGTCCATGTACTATGCTACCATGCACCAGATGATCTTTATAGAAAGGACTTCAGAGGTCTGTAGTAACAGATATCCCCAGATACCAGACTATGAGCACTACAACATAAAATTGTGCTGCCTGTTGGCAATGAGCTGAGTCCTTGAATCTATTTTCAAGAAGCAAACCAGAGATGAAATCAGCTGCAGGCTCTGGAGAACTGGAAGAAAAAGCTTCCCAAACACAGTCCGTGAACAGATAAGTCCCCAGAAGTCAAGAGCAATCCATTCACCACTAAGAAATGCATCCCAGAAACACTAACTTCCTGAGAAAATTAAATACTGTGAATATTTTTGGCACATACTAGAAAGCTAAATATATTTCCTTAACTGCAAACAATCATTTAACACAGTAGGTTATACAAATAGATAAAAATTTCATAACTTGTTTTATCTTTGCTTTCAAAAATGTTCCAGTATAATGTAATACTTCCTTGCCAATGCATAGGGTTTTAAGTCACCTGAATTGCCTTTAACCACTTCAGCAACCTGACAGTGCTGTGCTATATAAATAGGAAAGGCAACTTTTCCTGTTAAGGCCATTTAAGTGCAATTTATTTCTGTACAATGCTGAGCATTGTAGGAATAGTTTCAGAGGAGTGCAAATGCAGTACTAGTGCTGCAGAGACATTACTTGCTACACTGAACTATATTTGACTACTGACAAAAATCCTCTTCAAGTCAGAATCAAACCCATCAACATCAGGAAGTCTAATGCAGCTGGAGCCGTTTCTTTGTATTTAAAAGAGAACTAATTAAAGAAATATAAAAAATCACATGAGACCTTACATTTACTAATAATGCTTGATTCACTTCTGATAGGTTTCATCCAAACTGTATCTTAACCTGAGCGGGAAAATCCCAGCCATACTATTTCAAGATACATTCAAGCTCCAAACCTCCCTGGGTCTCTTTGATTTTCTGACATTAATGAAGATCTACTCAAGGAATGAATGCTTCCTTATGTTGTAAAACGCTTGCACTGTAACCAAGGCTGATGACATCGTATTGCACCAAGGTCTCAGCACTGGTAAACTCAACTGCTTTTGCTTCAGTTAGTGACCTGTACCCTTGTGCAGTCAACCTGCAAATGCTGTCTGCATTTACCTGCTTGATTGTGCTCTCCAGAGCAGAGAATATTTGTCTCAAACCAGAGATCTAAGTTGTGACCCAAACGAAAAAAGTACTGAGGTAGAAACCCTAGCACTGAAGGTGAGAAAAAGCCCCCAAAACTTGCACTTTTACAACATTTGATCCAGCTTTAGTACCTAGTATAAAATTTTTCAAACCTCTGACGCTCTTCTTCCTTCAGGAAGAAGCAACAACGATTACAGTGATGGAATCTTTAGCAACTAGAAAAGAAGGTTTGTACGTGAAGGGCTGCAAATCATGTTCACATTCTGGGAGGATACGTAAGGAATGCACCCAAAATGCTGTATATTTATGCCGCCCCAGAGGTTTTGATGGCAGTCAGGGTTTTCCCCATTTTCTATTCCCTCTTTCTCTTTTGGCAAAGAGCAGTAATTCTACTGCCAAAACAAGTCTCAACTCATAACGTATCATCTTGAGGAAAAAAAGTAGCACAGTTGACAGCAGCTTTTCTCCAATTCAGAGGTTCTGCTTTAGTTTCTGAAGAGCCAGGAAAGATGGTGATTTGGACTAGTGAGATCCCTTTTCTTCCTGTGAAGATACTAATATTGATTTTAACACTTTACTGATTTATTCCCGAGGATATGAACCAATGAGAATTGCAGCTTCTGAGTATCTTAAAAATACAACAAAAAAAACCCCACAAACAAAAAACCAAAACCCTACATAACAACCAAAGAAAACAAAAACCATGAAACAAAAAACCCTCTAACCTTAGCACACTATTTTGATCACAGAAGTTCAGTTCTTTGTGTCCTTTCAAATGTTTTAGAAAGAAAAACTAAAAAATTACAAGATATCATGAGTCAGAGGAAGAGACAAAGTATTAGTTGTCATAGGAAACCCACAGTGCTTTCTCTTTGCTGTTTCACTACTTTAAATCATTTTATGGCTGTCTTCCATACTAGGATTGTTCTCTTGGAAGTTCATTCTACTCCTAATTCCATCTTCAAATGCAGCTGGCTAATGCTGTGTGGATGTTCAGCTGTCTCCTCTGGGAGGGACTCCTCTCTCTAACCAAGTCATGCAAAAGTTTGACAGAAAGCATGAAACAAAATACCTATTTTGTTACCATGATGGCTATGTGATGTTGTCTGTGACTTCGACAACAAAGATGCAATTAGAGTATTGAGTGTGGATGCTTGCATTTCAACCTGTAAGCAAACGAAAAGAAAACACAGGGAGAAAGTGTCTTGATTTAAGAAATGGGATTCTGCAAGAAAAAAAGCATTATCAGAGACTTTCACTGAGTTTCAAAGGATCATGTTGCAAAAGGGCAAACCTGATGATAAGGCTAATGTGCTATAAGGCACAGAGGTTTCTCAGCCAACTTTATGAATAGAAAGCTACATTCAGCTCACTGCTATCAGGCAACAGACATGAACAATGAAGAAAGAGTTTTTAAAAAAAATTTTAAAATTTTAAAAAATCATTTTTAAAAAGGCATGTATATTTGGACCTCTTAAATATTTGCATTTCACATTTCAGTTACACATAATTCTTTGAGGCTCATGTTGAAAAACAGTGTTTCAAAGCAAGTGATGTTTTCAAGTCGACATTCACAGTCTCCTTTTACAGTCACTGGCCCTAACCAGATTTTTAAGTTAGAAAAACAAAAATATTTCACAATTTAAAAATTAAAAATTTATACAAATAGGATAATATTTGCCTCTGATGCAGTGTTCTGCTTTTCTATTTGTTTGTCTCCCCATCCCAAATTTTTAGGCAGTAAACTGACTCTGTCTGCCTCCTGCTCTGCTTGTTCAGGGCATAGCACAATCTGAATTTACAACACATAAGAGTTTGCTTTTTAACATTTCAGACTGTATTTGACCTACATTTCACCAGGCTGTGCTTTGCATCAGAAAAACCCTTTTGAAAGTGGACAAGCAATATCAAGTTATGCTGTAATGAAAAGCATTAGAAAATAACCCTGTAATTAGGGCGGAGAGATAGAGTCATGGCTCATCTCTTCAAATGTCAAAATATGGTGGACATCTAAACTAAAAATGTTTTGAAATGTTTTGTGTTTGATCTTATCTACAAATTAAAATGAACTGGGATACATAACCAGGTTTTTGGCTTCTGTTAATCTACTACATCCTGCTTGTGTGGGAAAGAGAGTGACAGTAAGTGGGAACAAGGTCAGTTGGGTTTTACAATCTATCCTCATGCTTCACTTGCATCCATTTCCAGAAATGTCTACATCCTTCTGGCTGTCTAAATGCCTTCCCAGTCCCTGGTGCTCCTTGTGTCTGTTTAAATACCAAGACTGGAGCTGTAATCAATGAAATGGAAGTCCTAAAGTCAATATAACCAATACTTCAAGATAACAATCAAAAATCAAAATTATGTAAAGCTAATTAAGGCTTGACATTTCTAGACCAGAACTATGACCTTTTGATGGCAGGCTTTAGAACTCGTCATACATGAATTTTCTCCACTGAAAAAGGTATTGACTATACACATTGACAACTACATTATACAACAATAATCAAAACAATGTTTTGTGATAGGTATGTTTTGTTTTCCCCAAGAGTGGAAAGGACTGAAGATCTTAAAAACTTATTTAGTAAACACAGCTAATAGAAGTGGTCAGACTAGTGGTGTACACTGTGTTGCTGTAACAGATGGAGTTGTTGGGCAGGAAGTGTTTAATTGACAGAGTAAACTGATAAGCCCATTTTTATTTAAGAAAAAAAATCAGTCAAGTCTAGTATGATTCACAACTGCAAAAAAATACTTTGGATTTGTTTTCAGTTTTATCAGAAAACAGCTGAACATATTGTTCAATAAATCTGGGATGTTGGAAGTCCTAAAAACCTATCTTGTTCTCAAGTATCCAGCTATTAGCTCTCTATTGTAAGGAGCATATAGAGTCACAGAACCACACAAACACAGAATATCCTGAGTTGGAAAGGACCCACAAGGATCATAAAAGTCCAGCTCCTGGCCCTTCACAGAATCATCCCCAGGAGTCACATCAGGAAGCTGCCTGAGACAATTGTCCAAACGCCTCTTGAGCTCTGTCAGGCTAGGAGCTGTGACCACTACCCTGAGGAGCCTGTTCCACTCCCCAGCCACCCTCTGGGTGAAGCACCTTTTCCTGACATCCAGCCTAAATCTCCCCTGACACAGCTTCAGGCCATTCCCTTGGGCCCTGTCACTGTCACCCCAGAGAAGAGATCAGTGTCTGCCCCTCCTCTTCCCCTTGTGAGGATGTTGTAGACTGTGATGAGTTCCGCCCTGTCTCCTCTCCTCCAGGCTGAACAGACCAAGTGACTTCTCCTCAACAGGTTCCTTTCCAGACCCTTTACCATGCTTGTGACCCTCCTTTGGATGTTCTCTAATAGTTTAAAATCTCTTTTTTATTGTGGCACCCAAAACTGCCCTCAGCACTCGAGGCGAGGCTGCCCCAGAGCAGAGCAGGGCAGGACAATCTCCTCCCTTGACCAGCTGGCAATGCTGGGCCTGATGCCTCCAGGACAGGGTTGGCCACCAGGGCACTGTTGACTTCAATTTGCCATCAACCAGGACCCCCAAGTCCCTTTCCATGAGGCTGTTCTTCAGCCTCTCATTCCCCAGTCTGTCTCTTCATCTGTTGCCCCATCCCAGGTGCAGAGTCCATCTCCTCCCCTTGTTGAGTTTCATACCGTTGCTGATTGCCCATCTAATTTGTGGAGATGTCTCTGCAGGGCCTTACTGTCTTCGAGAGACCCAACAGGTCCTCACAGTTTTCTATCTCTTGTGAACTTACTCAATGTTTGTCCCTTCCAGTCCTGTGTCCCAGTCATTTATGAAGAGGTTGAAGAGAGCTCAGAGCTGAGGATGGAGCCCTGTGGAGCTCCACCAGTGACAGGTGGCCAGTTTGATGTCACCCCATCCACTACAACTCTTTGTAGCCCATGCATGAGCCAGTTGCTTACCTATCACAGGATGTGTTTATCCAGCTGAGGGCTGGACATTTTGTCTGAAAGGACTCTGTGAGAGTATCAAAAGCTCTGCTAAAGTCCAAAAAGATATCATCAGCTGGCTTTCCTAGATCAGCCAGGTGGATTACCTTGTCATGAAAGGAAATCAGGTTTGATAAGCAGGACTTTCCCCTCATGAAGCCATGCTAGCTTTGACTGATGACTGTGCTGTCCTTCAGGTGCTTTCCAATACCTCCCAGAACAATCTTCTTCATAACTGCCAAACCACTATGGCCTTGCAACCTAAGGTAGAGAAGTGCACATTCCTGAAAACAGAAACATATCCATCTGAAAAGTACACTGAATGAAAAAGCAAGGTTTAATAGCAGCAGATCCAGCAACAGAATAACTTCCTGTGCACAAAAAATGTGAAGTAAAGTAACACTGCCTTCACCTCAGCTCCCCAGCTTTGATATGGACACAACAAAGCCCACTTCACTTGCAGCACTCCTAACTCCCAAGGTTAAAGGTCCCAGAAGAGCCCTTCCAAGGACTCCCTTCTTAGTAACACAGAAAGGTCGCTTTCATCCTAGTTCCTAGCTTTGTAACTGCAAATGCATGAAGAACTGCTAAGTTACATATGCAGAGCTGCTGACAAGGCTGGGTGTTATAACAGCCTTATGTAGTGAACATTTACATTTGAAATAGGACCCATGCTTATCAAGAAGATGGCATAAAAAACGTAACACCTATAATGATGCAATGTTTTGTGTGTTCAAAGCATTGTATACATCCAAAAAAGTTCACTCAGTGTAATTGATGCTGCTGTGTTTATAAAGGGTCTTTCAACAGAGAAAGTATAAAATATCATGATTCATATTGTGATTTAGGATATGTATACAAGTTGCACAGACCTGAACACATAGCATTTAAATTAATTCTACATTGATTGCATATGGTAGGAAATTAATATTTTCAGGCTGGATTAATAAAAAATAAATAAAATAAATTAAATTAAACCCAGAAACTTGAGGCAGTTTCTGCTGTCAGATATCACGTATAATTTGGCTGCCTGTTCTGCCAGAGGAGGAAGCTTCAAGTGAGGTCCTTGCACTGTGACAGTGAGGCTATGGTTTGTCTTTGCTTTGGACATGGTGAGGACAGGGTGAGCCCTGCCCAAAAATAATCTCCAAGACAAACAAACCATCAAAACAGAAACAAGCAAACAAACCCTGCCCAGAGAGTGCGCACATGGAACTCATATCCATGATAGTATAATAAAGTCAGTGGAATGCCAGCAAAGTCCCTGAAATTAATGGGAAAACCAGAACTAGTGACAGCAGCCAAACCAAAGCTGACTGACCACACTTTTCTGCACCAACTGCAATGACAGTGCAAGATTTCCTTCCAACCCACAGTAACACAGCTGATAATAAAGAAGATGATTTTTCTTCAAACAATAAACACCCCCAGACATTCAGAAGGCAAGTATATTTTCAGGACAGTTGTAATATGGAAGACAACCTCTCCCCTCCCTTTAGTACCCTTTCTCAGTGCCATTTTACTACATGGGCCCATGGCCATTCAGACCCATAGTTAAAGGACACTCAGCAAGCAGGATGCGGGAAAACCAGTGTGGATGTTTGAGACCTGCTTTGTACATGCTACAGACCCTACTGTGGGAGAGGATCATGCAAGCTCAGGATCCCTAGGTTACTCTACAGCTTGGTTTCCCTGTAAGCTCCTGCCAATCTCATGTTTTAAATCAGCTTCCTACATTTGTCATTGCCATATCTCTTCCCTAGAAAGCTCAGGATTGTAGTTGACACAGGAACAGGCCTCTGAGCAGTGGATGGATTTCCACCTTCCAGCCCTCTGCCACTTCTCCCTTCATCTTGTAACAAGCAGAATAACCCAGTTGAAAAGCCATCCTGCCCTCAAAGCAAAGTCCTGTATCACTGTTGGTACAGAAGATACTCTAGTCAGCTTCATCCAGGACACAAATCTGCCCTTTGAAAATGGAGCCTCTTATTTTAAGAAAAAGGGAGCTTCATATGTTACCTCTGCATTAGACACTACTTTCTCTATTAATTATTACTCATTTTTTACATACACAAAATCAAGCAATATAGAATTAGTGAATGTAGAGAGGTTGTCAGAGTAAGCAGAAATAAGACTAGAAAGGCCAAGGCACATCTGGAATTAAATCTGGCCAAGGATGTCAAGGAGATCAAAATACACCAATAACAAAAGGAAAACAAAGGATGATGTGGGCTCATTACTAAATGGAGAGGGGACCCTGGTAACAGAGGACAGAGAGAAGGCAGAGTTATTGGTTGAATTCTTTGCATCAGTCTTCACTGATAAGACTAGCCCTCAGCAATTTCCAACCCAGGTGACCAGAATAAAGGAATCTTAGAAGGAAGAATTTCCATTGGTGAAGGACTGGGTCAGAGAGCATCTAAACAAAGTTGACATCCACAGGTCCACGGGCCCTGACAGGATGCATCCACGGGTGCTGAGGGAACTGGCGGGCATCATAGCCAGCCAGAGGACTCATGATCATGTTTGAAAGGTCATGGAGATCAGGAGAGGTGCCTGAGGACTGGAAGAAAAATGTCACCCTGGTCTTCAAAAGTGGCAAGAAGGAGGGCACAGGGAGCTACCGGTCAGCCCCATTTCAACCCCTGGAAAGGTGATGGAGGACCTCATTCTGGAGACCATCGCTATCCACATGGAAGACAAGAAGCTGATCAGGAGTAGGCAGCATGAATTCACTAAAGGTAAGTCATGTTCGACCTGCCTGATTGCCTTCTATGACGAAGCAGCTACCTGGATGGATGAGGGGAGGGCAGTGGATATCATCTACCTCAACTCCAGCGAGGCGTTCGGCACTGTCTCCCACAATATCCTCGTAGGCAAACTCAGGACGTGTGGATTGGATGAGTGGACAGTGACATGGATTGAGAACTGAGTGCCAGACCCCAGAGGGGTGTAGTCAGTGGCACAAGATCTAGTTAAAAGCCTGTCAATATTGGTGTCACCCAGGGTTCAATACTGGGCTCAATCTTGTTTAAATTGTTCATCAGTGGCACGTTCACTGATGATACAAAGTTGGAAGAAGTAGTCGATATCCCAGAGGGCTCTGCAGTCCTTCAGAGGGACCTCGACAGGCTAGAAAGATGGACAGAAAAGAACGTGCTGAGATTTGACAAGGAAAAATGCAGGGTCCTGCACCTGGAGAAGAATGGGGGACAATCTGCTGGGAAGCAGCTCTCCAGAGAAGGACCTGGGGGTCCTGATGGACAACAAACTGTGCATGAATCCTACCATGATGGTTTGTTAGCTAATTTTTTCAGGAACATTTATACTGTGTGGATGTTTTTCTTTTCCACTCCAGAGATATACGTGATGTACGGCAAGAGTTTCCTGAATTTGTCAGAGGACAATGCTAATAATTAGGAGCCCAGGAGTTTCCATGCAATGGAGAAACTTGCCCGACCTCAAGGAGAATTTTTCAGTGCAATTAATTTATAATGTTTCATTTTTGTTCAGGTGACATGGAACAAATACATAAAGACCATAAACCTATTTCACCTTCTGGGAGTGCAGCCAACAAAGCAAACAGAAAACTGATATTTGTCACTCTTGTTTTCTTTTGCAAAAATTTCTAGCCCTTTTTTTCTCTGTGAAAGAACTCCTTAAAATCATCTTCACATGCAGAGTTGAAACACATCTACAGTCCCACAAAAACCAGCTGCAATCCAGATGCCATGTGACAGCATCAGTGTAAAGTTTAGTCCAGACTATAAATTCTGCCTTCCCAAAAGCAGACATGCAGCTGTCCGCACCATGCATGAGCGTCCTTGATGTCTCAGGACTAGTTCGCCAGTAAGCCAAGGACACTGAGAGATCCAGCGAGTGTCAGCACAGACAGACCTGCCAGGCGGGGGAGCTAACATTACGGATAGGGTTATCATCTGTCCAGCAGTGCAGTGACACCCCAAATTCAGATATTCTCTGGACACAGATGCCCCTGAGTGTGCAGCCTGATCACAGCCTGACCTGCTGCTAGCCCAGGATGTGGTGTGTACACCAGGTGAGGTGGCAGAAGAGAGACTGATGCTTTACTAACACCTCTGAGATCTATTTGAGCACAGCACACTTCAGCCTCCTGCTTTCTCTAGACCTCCTTGAGTAGCATGGCTGGATCATGTCTGGGCTTACAGTTCTTCATATTCTTTAAGCAAAGAGGTTTATTTAAGTTACAAAGCCCAGACCTTCTATAATTATCCTTAAGAGTGCCAATTATGTATATATTCAGTCCAGTAATATTAATGGCATCACAGACTGAGCTTGAGTGTGTTTGAACACTTGGGTAATTGGAATACTTGGTCTCTCTCTGCTTTGTATCTCACAGGTACATGGGAATCACCACCGCCACAACATCTTGCTCACTTCTAGTGTGTAACAAGCTTAACTTCAATGGTTAATTTCTTTAATAATAACCTTCATATTCAGTATTTTTTTTTTCTGTTACCAGACAGAGAGAGAATTGACACAACTGGCTCTCTGCCTTCCTTTGGTCCACACTTGGTATTTCTCATAGCTCTGTCCCTTTCCACCAACATGCATTAGTGCTACTACAGAAAATTCAGAATGCTTGTCAACTTTCCTAAGGCTGTAATATTTATCTGTGTGCTCTATTAGAAATGCATTTCATTGCCTTGTTAGCAGACATCAGATAATCTCATTTGTATCAGAATAGTATAAAATGTTATCAGTCTGGCTATCTAAGACACAGTAGTTCTGCTGTCCAATGTTCTGTCTAATAAATGTATAGCTGCCTTAAACTGAAGCTTGCACAAATTTAATTTTTAAGAGCTGTTTGAGAGTAACAATAATGAGTCTAGAAAGATGTTTTCAACTGCTCCCCAAAGATGTTCAAACTGCCAAGATCAAATAAAACTCAGTCATAATATAGGCACAATAGATTAAACATGGTTTTTAGGTTTAAATCTTTTTCCAGCAGGGACGTTGTAAACTGCAAGCCAGAGCTATATGAAGATCATACACTGAAATATTCCCAACTGGAGACCAAAGCAAAATACACAAAAAACTCACTGGAGCCTATTGCAATCTCATGGTCCTGAAACAAGTATTTCCCTCAGAAGTCAAATCACTATGCAATGGTGGTAGGGTTATTCTGCTTTTTAGTTACAGCTGTGCTTCATTGCCTGTATAGCTGTAGAACATAAAAAGGAAGGAAGCAGGGGAGGCATTAAAGTCTCTGAATGTTTTTCATAGGATCTTTTTCTGTCCCAAGCGTGGGAGGTGAGAAAACATCAGAACTTTGGGTGTAGTAAAGGCAACTAATGACACTCAACTGGATGTGAAAACCCTTTTATGGGGAGTATGGAAATATGGCCAGGGCAAACCGGTTTATGGGCAGATGGGCAAAAATTTGTTGGAAAAAGTCCATGGCAGCAGAGTCATCCTTTAAAAATAGCACTCATGGGGTTTAGTTTTCATCTTAGCCCTAGCTCCTTCTCCATCCAGTTTGCCATTGCAGCAAAATCTCTGGGAATGCCAACATCAGTGCATAGAAAGGTAAGAGGAGGTTTTCTGTACTTTTTCAAAGCCTGCTGAAGTGACTGGGAATTTTCTCCTGGATTTCTGAAACTTCTATGAGACCCCAAAGAGAAGAAGGTGCTCTTCTACAGAAGTACATCATACTTCTGCTATATCGCAAGCATCAATTTATTCGACAGCAAATGAACACCTATGTTTCTCTGTCCAAAGCATCGAAAAGGGTTTCAAATTTTCTCTGACAGGCTCCTCTCTCCTATCTTTGTATAAAGGACATTCAGTTATCTTGGCATGGTTGCATTTACTCCTGTCATTTCTGTTTCATATCCCACCATTATTACAAGTTCAGAAGATTTTGATTGTTACTGTTTTTATGATTTATTCAAGCAGTTTATACTACTAATCAAGTAGATGTCTGAATAACATAGTTCATAATATAGTGCTTCATTTTTTCCATAGGGAAATTATGTTTATGTTGCTATTATATCTGTATGAGCGTGACCCTATGCATCTCCCAGATCCCCCCAACAGTACTCAAATCCCTTTACCAATTTCGGCTGAATTTAACAGAAAGTTCAGCACCTGACATTCAGAGAGAGAAATTAAGAGTGGTTTGCTACTACTGCCTCTGCTGATGGTAATACGAGGTGCTCTCATTCCTTTTCCACTCAGTCCTACTGAGCAGGGTGGACTGGGCTGCTAACCAAGCACGAGCCCCTCAAGCAGCAGACAAGGTCCCTGACCCATCAGTGAGCTTTTCACCGTTATGGCTCTCAGGCCATAGAGATGGGGATGGGAGAGAGTCCTGGGGACCTTTGGTTGTGATGGGGATTTGAGGGGTCAGGGGAAGTAAAGGGCCAGAGCTGTCGGTATTAAAGGAGGAGAGAGTGGGGAGCTGGGCGAAACTGAGGGCATGACAGTAATGTTGTACGAAGCACACAAGGAGAGAGACAGATGTGGCAGGGAGAGGAAGCCAGGGGTCTTGCAGGACAGCCTGCGTTATATGGATGACAGATCAGGAATCCATAGGTACCCTCAATTTCTCTGTTCAGGGAACAGCTTGTTATGATCATGCCTGATAGGATATTTGGTGTAAGTCTGTTTGTTTACACTGGCACCAAACCAAGTCTGTGGTTTTGCTGGTATTCTCTGAATCCAAGGGTAGGCTGACCTTCTCTGTCCTATGTTTTCCTCTGTACAAATTCAGATATACCAACTACTAAGTTTACAGGGAAAAGTTGGTCTTTTCAGTGAAACCAGAGATTCAAGTATAAAGGTTAGAAACGGCTTCAAAAGAAACACCTTCTTATACTTTCTTAGAAATCTTGCTTTTTTACAACTAATACTACCTTCTCTTCATTTTTCTGGACACGTAAACAAATTTTTTTGTTTTAATTATAGAAACATTGAGGATTAAATCTCAAGTTTTTTAAGGGGTTTTATTTAAAAAGTTATGATTTTGTAAACCTAGGTCAAAGGTTTTATTTTAAAACGGTTGCTCTTGTCAATATTAAGAAGCATTTGCTGGGGAGAGATTCTGTTCTTGGGTCTGCCAGTGATTCTTCATGGGACCATGACATTTAAATTTCATGCTTTCTCACTCTAATCCATCTGTAAAATGAATGTAATAGGCAACTTCATGAAGTTGTTGGGAAGCCTCTTTAATGCCTGACAAGCATTTTGATGTCACCCCACAGTTGCTTGTATAAGCAGAGTATGGTAATTGTAAGAGCTTTTTAATTCCTATTTCCTTTTCTCGTCGTAGTCTTGGTTTTGGGTCTTTTTGCTGCAGTCTTGTCACAAAATACTCTGATTTCATCCTGTGAAATCTATTTAATTTGTGATAAGGACAAGAAATGGGTTTGTCTTCCATAGCACAGATACAGTACTGTGAGTTTTCTAGGAATGTATCACTTCCACAATTAACTTTTCTGGGCATCTTACCAGATTGTAGTATTGTAAAATTTAAAGAATCTGGAATCCACATTGTACATGTATACAAATTGCATTGAATTAAATGGAAAATACACTGCATTAACTATTTTTCTCTTAAAAACTGTTGTTAGTCCAAGTTTTGAAAACAACATGAGAAACCAGTCTTGAGATAGATTGAAAGCAGAATCCTGTATTACAGGAAACTTTTTCTGTGCAACTTCAAGTCTGTATTAGCTACTGCAACTGACCCATCTTTATTAAATTAAATTTTAAACAAAAACCAAACCATACAGTATAAGCGTAGCTGAACACAGTGTAATTCCACATTTTGATACCAAGAATAAAAGTAATTTTCCTGTCATATTCAACACAAAAGCTATCCTGGCTAATGCTTAATCTGTGACAACCAGAGAAATCCAAGCAAATATGAAGTTAATGCTGACATTTTCTTCTCAGTGCTTTTCAACACATCATTCTCCTAGGAAATTATTCTTTGATTTCCATGGGAAGATTTCCAGGTGTCAGGGTGAAATGAAACCTAAAACATGCAGTGAGAACAGCTTCTTACTTCTTTCCATGCAAGTCAGACTACAGGTTACAGCCATGAGCCTTATCAGAAGGACAGAATCTTTGCTTGTTCAGGGCACAGCTGATATGGATTAGAACAGAGGACTGTGATTTAAAGTATTAATAAAGTGGTGGGAAGCACAGGCCCTTTCCTCCAGATCTGGGATTTCTACTCCCTTTGGGAGCAAGGCAAATAATATACTTTATATTATTCACTCCTTGCATAATATGCTGACTTTAATGCATCCTATCTTAAGTCTCAAAAGTTATGTATACTAATATAATAATTTAATATTGATTGTACAGTCACTTTAGATATTATACAACTACTTCTGATTTTATTTGTTTTTTGCTTGTTTAGTATTGAGGCAAATGGAACAAGACCAAGAGAGATCAATACTGAAAATGTCCTTTAGTATCCTTAAAGTATGACCTCTTTCACTATTAAAACATCAGTGCCTATCTCCAAATTGCCCATATTGTCAGCCAGCATGGTTTGTTAACATTTCTTATGTCTTTGGGATTTCCCCAGTAGTATATCTCACAGAGACTGTAAGGACCAGCCAAATAATCCATTTTTCCTACCTCAATTCACTGTATATTCTACGTATTCTGCCAAAAGTTTGATAATAATAGGGCTTAGGGTAACTGGTGTTCTAGGACCATAATTACCAGCTAGTTCTTTGTTTTCATTCTATATTTAAATTTCAGGTTTCTTTGGTACAGTGTCTTGGGGTGATTCTATGACCATCCTGTATTCCCCATCGCCTGCTTGATTTCTAGTGTACCTTTAAATTGCAAAGGGGAGAGAGAGAAGCCAAAAGAACTCTTCAAAGCGGCCAGCTTGACCTTGCAACTAGAATGTTTTGCCTTCTTTTCTCTCCCGATTCTGACAACATTTGGTTGGTTGGAGGACTTTTGCTCTCCAGTCTCTTTGGCTTTCAGCAGAGAAGGGACTGTGATCTGCCTCAGCGGCTTCTTTTCCTTTTTGGCCTGTTTTTGGCTTGCTTTTCATCTGAGACCAGCTACCACCTCCGGACCTGCTCGGCGGGACCCTCCAAGGGGGATCGTCGGACCCTGCCTGGCCGGCCCGGCCCCGCTCAGGACTGCAGGTTTTACCTACAGACAGAACTCTAAAATCCATAGTCCTCTTTTAGGGGATAGGGGCGGGGGTTTCAATATTTTTTTTTTCCCCCGTGACAGCGGGGGACTCTGTTTGTTAAATAAATAGGTTTTTTCACTTTCACTCGAGAAATTATTTTCCCGAACCCGTGAGGGAGATGCTGCCGGGGCCTGCTGGCCTGGCAGGCAGGAGAGAGAGAGAGAGAGAGAGAGACGCCCCTCTCGGGTTGTTTCCTCCTGGATTTGTGTCCAAACCGACACAACAGAGAGGTTATTTCCTGCTTCTGCAGCATGTAACAAAATAAAATCCTACTGACCTACTAGGGATTCTAGATCTTGAAGCTTAATAACCCCAAACCCTACTCTGATGTCCTCTAAGAAATGTGTCAGAACCATGGAACACACAACAGTACAACACATACATGTTCACACACAAATGACTTAGAGATGGGTACCTAGATGCAAAATTTAGGCCTTCAGTCCTTTGTTTACCCTCTAAAAGTATCTCCTTTTGGCTCAAAAACAAAGCACATTGCTGCAACTAATACTGTTCCAGGGCACAAGCCGTATCAACTACCATGCCTGAGCACAGGAGAGCTGCATGTCTGTACTGGCCTGTATATGCTTAACCTTAAATTTTTCACCAAAATATCTCTTAGGTAAATTCATTTTTGCTGCTGACCACAAAGCTGAAGGGATCATGACCTGTACTGTTCAGCTCAGTTCCTGCCCCAGGCTTAAACTACGGTTTAAGATTTCATGAAGTGCTCTCTGCATTTTAAGGAAGAAAGATTCCTGTAAGCACAGTTCACCATTCCCAAAATGGCAGACTTCATGCCAGAACCACCTTCTTATTTTTTTCTTGGAAGCCTAAAGACTTACAGTAGACCAAAGCACTCTATAACTGGAATACAGGGATGTAACTGAGCCAAATTCAAGGCCATGTGAGGTACGAATTGGAGCAGAGATCTGAAGATGACCTCCAAGAAAATGCTTTAACTACCAGGCTGTTGAGCATTTCAAGGAAATGCTTCTTCTGTTGAAAACGTTGTGATACAAAACAAGTGAGAACTGTGCAAATACCTGATTTGGGATGGTTTGCTGAACTGAAAGACCACCAGACTAAAGCTATTTAATTACCTATTTTTGCATAGATAATTAAATAATCGCTGAAGCAGGAGCTTGAACGTAACTCTTCTTTATTTCAGACAGATCTCTGCTGACTGAGTTGTTGGCCAGAGGTGAAAATGCCCCACACGTTCCTTCCCCTCCTCCTATTCCAGCTGCACTTTATGTGAGAAAGTCCTGGCCTTCCATCTACTTCCAGAAAATGATTCATGGCTGTCAACGCTAAGAAGAAACAGAGGCACCTTCCTTCAGAATTAGCTGCCTAAGCCTCTTTGAGAGACAGAGTAGGATGAAAGGTTTCCCACATCCTCAGGTTCTCTGGTCAATCCCTTGCTTAGTGTCCCAAGAAAGGATTCCTGCCCTTTCCCTGTGCTAGCCAGACATCCCTAGCTGCCTGCATCAGGACTGCAGATTCTGCCATTCAGGACAATGACTAAAAGATGGGAACGTGAATCCAAACCCGAACATGTCGATGTTGCCCTCAGAGACTTCCCATCAGTGTAAATTTCTGAATTTATTTTATTTGAGTGATGTATATGAGTGAGAAAACTTTGACAACTTCCAGACATATTTGAGACTTGTGCTGAGCAAAGCTAAGTGTGTAAGATTAAATAATTCTAACATGTGGCTCCAATGCTCCATTTTGGCTAGGCATTATTAAATTAAAATATTTTATTACCAAATGGACACTGAGATTACAGAATTACTATCCACTCATTATACTATTTTGCAACACTTTTATTCAAGCCACCCTTGGCTAATTAAATTCCTATTGGGGAAAAATAATAGGAAATAAAAAACAGACTAATGAATCAAGATAACCTGTTCTTTAACAGTTGTCTTTATCCTATGTCAGCCAAAATCTCTGACATAAGTTATAGACCTGTTACAGATCTTGCAAGCCCTTAATCAAAACCAAACGGATTTGTGTGATATCAAAATTAAAATCAGGGTGAAGTAATGTCCATGTTGCTGTTGTTTTTCATTTAAAAAGTATAACTGATTATCCAGAATTAATTGTAACAGGTGTTCCAAACAGAAAATATGTTTACTATTGATTTATGCATTTTTGCCCTGAACCATGAAAAATTCATATTTATAATGCAATATGACATTTGCTATCCATCAATTTTATTGCACATTGTTTCACACGCACTCAGCAGACCAGGCACTACACAAACCACAGCCAATGCCTCTACACTCACTTTTAAAGATCGGTTAGGATGCTGCAGGGTCTCTAAATTTTAATCCAAACACAGACCCACAGTCAGCCTATGGACTGCCTGCAAGCTGCCCATCTGAGGGTACCTAGCACACAACTTGCACATTTCATTTTCCAGAGGGCATTTCCAGTTACACATTCACCTTACAGAGCTTGCTTTCACTTGCTTTCACTTGCTTTCAGTATGGTCTTGGAGATGGCTGCAGATACCCTGTAAAAACTAACCTAGGGCACATTAGAGAAAGATAACTTTAGCTATGCAAACACAATGACATCATGCTTGCTGCCACAAGGACAAAACACGCACATCCCTGTGGCATGTTTCTGCAGCAGGGTTTCAGTGCAGATGTATGCATCTGCCTTTCCCAGAGTGCAGCAGGAGGGCCTATGACAATTGTGACACTGAGTAGATCAGACTGAATAACTGACTCAGGAGAGGTGAGTAAACCAAAACCCCCAACAGCCTGAGAAAAAACATTCTACTTTTATCCAGCAAAACAAGAAAAAATGTCTTTCACATAATGCATTTCATTATTTCATTTCCAAGAGCAGGGAAAACTACCTTAGAACGGGTTTCAGTTGCAGTAAATCCATGCACATCCTTTTACTGAAAGACATACACCTGACTGCTGAATTTTTTTCCTCAAAGGTACCAGACTGCAATATTTCAATCTTTTTTCTAAAATACTTCCTTTTCTATATGAAAAAAAATTGTTGAATTCTATGTGAATTCATAAATAATTGCTAGAACACTGAAATCCATTAATTTGATAAACAACTACCAGTGATGGTGAAAAGCTACCAAGCACTACACCATAGGACCCTGAAGCTGTCAAGAACCTCCCAAGAGGCACTCATTCTGTACAGACTCTGGTTGTTACAGTGGCAGCCTGAACCTGATGTCCCCAAGGATGAACGCTGTTCCACAGCACAAAAAGAGATCAGTGACTAAAACATCCAGCTCCCTCTCAGGTAATATGGCAAATACCCATGTGACCCACTGAAAAAACCAAATAAAGGCTTGCTTGGGCAGTGAGAATCATGCCTAAGGTGTGAAGTTACAACCAAGTTCAACCAACTTTTGTATATTTTTACCACACTGTGCTAAAATAGTGTGATCGTATTACTGTGATATTTAGTGTTGTTGCTTATTTGAAAGGGTACAAAAACTAATTTTCTAGCAAAAATACTGTTTTCAAATATCAAAAGATCTAAAATGAGACCTTATCCCTTATTCATGAGAGACAGATGTTATTTTTGGCTTCATAGTTTAATGAATACCATATTATGTTCTTTATAACGTTACACCAGAAATAACATACTTCTAGCACTCATGAACTTCAAGCCATTATCAGTAAAAGCTTCTATTAAAATCCAGAACTTATCTCAGTTCTCACTGCAAATGCTTTGAGCTGTCAGCTACAGTCCCTATTATGGCAGGATTTTTTTACCCTGAAAAGACATAATCCTTAGCAGTGAGCTAGTTGAGATTGAAAACTGCAATATTATTCCTGTTGTCTTTACTGTATTGAATTTACTTATTTGATGCCTTGATGTATTTTTGTGTTTGTGTTTTGGTTTATGGCCTTCTAAAAGCAAAAATACTGCATCTTTTTAAAAATGCTGTTACACTTGTGTTTACTTTCACTGATTTGGAGCAATGCCTGCCAGTAAGTATAAGCTGAAACTAATTACCATCGGTACAAAATCTCCAAGCTGAACTGGGATGCTGACAAAAATGCAACCAGAAAATGAATAAAATGTTTCTTGGGAAAGCACATCAGTTTCGCCAGCCAGTGACTACAATGAAAAATAAAACCCTGCATACAGTTATTCTTGGCATTTCATTTTTGTATGGGTAACTTTCTTCATAGAGTAAAGGTTGCAGCTAAAACTGCTTGGTTTAAGCCAGCTACAAAAGATTTTGTGATGCCTGTGTCAGTGTGTACAATAGGATTTTTCCCACAGCATCTAATACAATGGCTTGAAACAAATTAGGCTGTTCTAAGAAAGATCCTTAAAATATAAAGTTTCAGGCATCTGTCTCAGCTTCATATATGAGAATACAGCAGTATATCTCCCAAACAGGTAACCACAAAGCCATCTCAAGTTTCCTGGGTCTGAAGTACAAATCAACAAAGCTCAGGATTTAGGGCATGGAAAAGGTAAAATACCCTTGTGGCCTGCCACAAACTTAGGCTCTGTGAACAGATCATCTTTGGAAGTAAGTGTGAAACTGTCCAAATTATCACCTGTGTTCTCATGGCCACAATAAAGCCATTCTAGCAATTGCAGATCTTGAACACCTTTCAGCTACAGCAACCTGCTGCTTTAGGCTTCACGCAGGAACCCATCAACAAGAGTGTTGAGGTCAAAAGCTGATTCAAAAGCTTTACTAGGAAATATCAAGCTGGCAAGGGACATCAAGAAACAGGAGCAACACAGGATTAAACCAAAAATCAAACTTACAAGCAGACCAAGCCTCGTATTGCACAACAGGGCTGAGCAGCATTTCCACGGCAGTAGGGGAAGACAAATACCTGGCACTCCACCTCATGATTAGCCTGGTTACAGCACGAGTCAGCACGTCACAGAGCAAAAGGGACGTGATGAGAGCAGATCTCATGTTGTTACTCTTCCCACGGAAGCTGACACTCTGTTGAAATAAAAAAAAGTGCCCAACAACACACATCTTCCCAGAGCAAACAGAGGTGCTAGATGCAAGGAGCACACCCAGTGACAAAAGCCATCTGCAAAGACTCACAGCAATCTGCATGTGCCAAATTCTGGGAACAGTAAGGAGAGCCTCAGTTTACACATGCAAGTATAAATTTATGGCCCAGTGCAGGTTGACCATTTCTCCTGTGCACCTTACCCTCCTTTAATTTTTTTTTGAACAAAAGAATAGCCATGACTTTAGCCAAAAGTTCTTCCTGCTCTGTATCTTTTCTCTGGTGATACCTGGCAATCAAGAAAAATAAAGGGTAGCAGTAATGCCTGTAATTATTTTCTTTTGCCATATTGTCAGTGGGAAAAGGGAGTCAACTGTAAAGTCTGCCTTACCCTTAGGAAATCCACATACTTAGAATAATTGTCTGGCAAAAGAATGTATCTCTGAATGCATACGTGAAACCCAGCAAAGGAAACTAAAATATTACTGGCAGCAAAAAACACAGGTTAAAGCTGTAGTCGAGTGACTTTAACGCAGCTGAAGAGAAGACAATTTATGATGTTTAGACTACACCAGTGCTGTCACTGACAAATTGTCTGAGTAGGCCAAAAAAACACTCAAAACTTGAGTAAATTTAAATATGTCTGTACATGCACACAAATGAGGTCGAATGTTTTATTATAATTCCTTCCTTTCCTTTTTTGATATTTCATACATAATACAATTCACCCTTCCTGACCACTGACCTGGAAATTTAAATAAAAAAACACCACAAAATGCTTTGAAGTTGTAATGTCCATGAAAAGTGCTCATAAAATATCTTCAAGTTTTATTATTGTTTGTGCTCTTTTATCTCAAAAATCATCAAATTTACTTTTTCAGATACCTTGAGATTTCCTTACATTTCCTGCACTCTGCTTCTGATGGTCATGTTTTAGCTGAAAAAAAACCCCACTTTTACAGTTCCATTAAAATTAGATAAAAGTCAGAAACATAAGGCTAGGGTATGCTGATACAGAAAAGTTTAAAGTCTCATAAAAGAGAAAAACAACATATTTGTGTAGGATACTGCCAAGAAAGAGGAAGATACTGAACAGGGAACACCAGTATTGTTCCTTCACAGTGCTGATTTGCATTGGATGATCATTTGTCCCTCAGGTTTTTTTCCTATTACATATTTTCCTTTTATCCTAGTGTTCAGAATGTTTGCCGGAAAAATGCAAGGTGTGGGAGCCAAAATACTGCCTGGAAAGCTGGCAGCTCCTTAAAACATTTCATCACACTGTCTCCACTTGGGAGACTTGGGATAAAATTCTTCCCTGGTTGACTGAGCTGATGCAAGGATTAATCTATCAGTATTTTAGGTACTTTCAAATGGACAAGGTCCATACAGATTACAGTCCTGCAGAAATCCAATTCCTGAGCCTGCAGCTATACTTTTGGGGCTATATTTTGTAAATAGTATGATAAAGCTGCTCTGCATACTTAGATAACTGCGTATCAGCAAGCTCTATAGTCTGGTGGCAATAACTTGCTATAAACCACTGGGAGCCCTGTTCCTTCAAGACCAGGCTGTAACAGATGGGAGAACAGCTTTGGCACAGAGAGATTCTGCACACAGTTAGGCACTTAATTCTCAGCTGATTCAGGAAAATGGGGATTATGTTCACATGGTACAGTGGAGAGCGAGGCAGAGAGCTCAAAGTTAAAGCCGGATGTGCTAGTGCATACTCACAGAATGGAGCGAAGCTGTGCAGAAACCATACTTGGACCCTCAAACCAGACATCTCCTCAGCATATCATGGGCCTGATACTAATTAGACTGGCTGTGAGGCTCACAGCCAAAAGACACTGCATCATGCCAGCCATGTTCCTTCTGACTGCAAAGTTTCGTAGTTCACTGCCTGAGGCACTTAAGAGATTCTACAAGTGCCTCTCAACATCTCTAAGCAGATCCATGTACCCAGGTTATAAGTAAGGGGTAGTTCCAGGACCTCTACTAATGCCACTCCTTGAACTTAAGTCAGTTAAAAAATCAAGAGTTTCGCTGATACAAAACAGCTGGAGCCGTGACTGAGGCTGAAAGGAGAGGTAAGGATGGAAGATGACAGACAAAAAGAGGAAAGCCAAGTCAGTTTTAGGATCTGGAAGGAATTGAGAACTGTAAAACTCAGCCACCTGCATCTTTGGAGAAATAGTTTTAAGCCCGGAAGCTGTCCTTGATGGATGGACAGTTACTCTAGCTGGAAATGCATCCCACAACAGGAGTTTCGTACCCTCCCTTGGCAGCTGTCTTTTTTGTTCCATTCCTCTAACAAACCCTCCCTGCTCAATTTATGTTTTCATTCCTGCTCCATCCATAATTACTTCTACCATCCTCATGGATTAACATGAACAATTATGCTGCTTCTCCTTGTAAGACTGTTTTGATGTGAGATAGTCAGGTCCCATGTTCCCATCAGTCATCTCTGCATTACATATTCTCGCTTCTTTTCCACACAGGTCTTCATTTCCAAAACATCTATCACATTAGCTGTTCTCCTTTGATCTCTCTCCAGCTTGTCTGGGTCTCTTTTAAAACATGTTGCCTAGAATTGAACACAGGATTATAAATCATGTGTTGACTACAGCAAGCTAGGAACACTTGCCTCACATGTAATATTCTTGGTAGTTCAATAAAGTACAAGAGTAGCTATTTTTCTCATTAGTACTGCACTGTTTACCAATTCAAATCGCCATCCACTCTAATCCCCAGATACTTCTCTATGGGTAAATACATGTCCCAAAAAATTTCCCTCATTCTATATTTATTTTTTCTTAAGTGAAACATGCTATTGTTAGCATTTAAAACTTCACTTGATTAACTTCAGTCTGTTTCTAATGTTACATTTCATAGTGTTTTTCAACTCTGTTCTACAAAGCATTCATGACTCTCTTCAGACTCTTTTGATGAAAAGATAATAATGAAGACTCTGAGAAACATTTAAACCCCCATGAGTATAGAGTCCTCATATATCAGCATATCCTGGAAATCAATAAATAGCAATTACTGGTTATATTTGTTTAAAATTCCTGTAGTCGAAACAGACTAGAGTCTCACTGTGGCACCTATAGCTCCACCACATACCTGAGCTTTTCAGAAGAAAACTTCACACAAGAAAAATAAAACTATATGGGCACTGTATTTCTTTCCTTCATTAAGATAACCACCAAACACATAATTAACTTGTCATGAGTCATTCGTAACAAACCCACATTATCTTCTCTTCATTGTCTTATTTTCCTCTGTTAAGATTTCCCTGTGCTCTCTGTAACTGTAGAATTTAAGGACACCAGTGAGTGAGAAAAAAATAGATGAGTATTTTTTCTTCTGTACAAATTAACAAGAAGTGGGTTAATTAACCCAAAACTTGGTCCCTTTCAGCACCTGAGCTAACACATGCAAAGCTACCTCCATATCTCTACATTACACTCCAGCCTGGAACACGCACAGAGGAGCTCTTGTTATCCTTAAGCACAGACACAGAACACAGAATAAAGCAGATTTCTGGCCATCACTGATAGATAACCGAGCATTCCTAAATTAAACACACCTCCAGCTTCTCTCTCCTCTCATTATGGTCATCACAAATTTAAAGCCTCCTCAAAATTAGTAATTTTGTAAAGCATTTATAGTGTTTCATTCTTATCTGCCAGCAGAGAGGTCCAGCAAAAGACAGACTTCAGAGTCCAGACTCTTCTAAAGCACTCATTGTATTCATCAATTTTCATTTATTTCTGGCGGAGAAAGCTAACTATGAAACAAAGTTTTAAAGGTAGAAAGAGTAATGCCATGTACAAACAAAACATGAAAGATGTCTGCTGAAACAGAGTGTGAAAAGAAAGCCAATTTATTGAAGAGTTTGGGGGTGATGTAAAACTGAAGGACAAAATTCTCATATAGGCAAATCAAGAGGAGAAAGGAAAACAAGCTGGATCAGTAACACAAACCAGACTGTCACTAAGATCAAAGTCCAAAGCTCTAGGAGACAGATTAAAACCTTTGACAAATAACCCTTAACAATGCTGGTATGACCTGCAATTTGAATGAAACTGTTCACTCTGGAATGAGGTGGATACGGCTATCGAACAAGAGACATGATGAACGAAGACATTGCCGCTGAACAGAGTCTGCACGTTAAATTAGATGGGTATGCTTGAGGTTCACCATGGTAGAAAACAAAGTCGGTAACAAGCAACACATCCTCATCAAGATTTTTTGGGTTTTCAGCCCAGATAGGCGTATGCTACTAGAGTTTAGGCAACATGCTGCCCACATCTTCAAAGAAAGAAAGCACCAAGAATCTTGTTTTGTCCAAGAAAATGTCAGGCAGACCTAATATTGTTCATTAGAGACAAGAGAGCCTCAAGATACAAAATAACTCTCACAAATAAACTCCTTGTTTTTGAAAACCAGCTGTGCTGGTTGATCACATGTGAACTTCAGTCAGATCCCATAAGAACCTAACTAAGTTAAAGGACACTGTTTATAAAGTCCAGTAATTAATCTAGTATACTGGTCTGACAATGCTACCGAAGAGCTGCATCAAAAATGTGCTAGGAAAAAAATGTGAGAATTAGACTAGAAATAAGAAAGCCCAAAACAAAGCACTGGAAGTAATTAACAATAAATGAAATTACTGACTATTCAAACCATATCTCTTCAGAAACATTCCAAAACAAGAGTCTTCGGGATCAAAGAATAACTGGAACTGTCAGAACATACAACTTCCTTAAACAATCTTCAAACAGTAGGAAAAGAGACCTCTGGGCAATTACAACTTCCATCAGTGACAGAAAAACCCTAGACCTCAACTTAGGTGTTATTTTTTCTTTCCTGTTGGTACATTTCCCTTGCCTACTGCTCTCTTGACTACCACCTCCTTCACACCCTGTTTCCCTTTGCTATGTCTCATTTTTCAGCCATTTGCCTTGGAAAAGTCCAGTCTAGATAGCCCTGAGCTGTCTTACGAACCACTGGCATCATCTAGTGTCTTCAGAGGAATGTAAAAGTTGTGTTGAGGGAACTACTGAGTTTGCCAAGTTTTGTAGTGACTGTAGCTTTGTTTCCCTGAGAGTGAGAAAATCAAGAGTCCATGTTTGCTATTTCTACGCTCTTTTCTGCCTCCCTCATCTGCTTATCTTTCTTTGCTTTCAGAAACAAAATCGGATTTTAATGTCAGCAGAACCTATTGTGTGTTCTTTTTCCCAAAGTGGAAAGGTATTACGTGTAGCATTTGAAAGATTATTGAACATAAGATTTCCTTAGACAAATTCAATCATCCACGGTTTCAGGCGAAAACAATCTCATTAAAACAAAGCTTTCTTCTACTTTCAAATAATCTAGCTGTTTCCTTTTCTATCTTTTAAGGTTAAAAATATTTTGAGACGCTCTAAGGGATAGCATCCTCAGACCATGTCCTCGTGGATTTTAGGAATCTCCATCCTCAGCAGTGAAATACAGAGCTGCCATGGATCCACATTGGTATAGTCTGAAGTGTAGCACCAGTTATGCTAGCTCAGTCCAAGCATCCCAGGGTGCTGCTGCTCCACAGCTAAACAGCCCTGACTTTTGGCAGCAGCAGACTAACATGCTAAAGTGGATGCATATTAACCCAGTGCTGTAATTTTGTTTTGTCTGCTTCCAGCTCAGAGTTGGGCTCTAGGTGTCCCTGCAGTAGTTGCAGATTCCTGCAGGACAGAGATGTATAAAGTTCTTGCACATACCTGATATTATCCAGAACCAGCTGATGCTGTACTGAGAAAAAATCTTATCCTTTGCAAACATCGAGAAAGGAGAAAATGTGAGCATTTACTGACTGGGTCATGATGATTGCTACGAATAAGACTCAGCTCTGCTATGTCCCTTCTTTGAATAAGTTAGACTTTTTTGTAATCAAGAGATTGATTCTCTGAGGCTGTCCTCACTCTAAGTTAACCTTTAGTTCTGATTCTGTGTTCTTATATGGTGGTTTTATTCCTGTAATGAAGGCAACTGCTCAGGGAGGTACAGTGCAGAATCTTTATCTCTTTTTTAATCTAATTTTTTTTCAAATCATTAATCAATTTCTGACTATTAGAAAAAGAGAAATTTTCATTTTTACTGCCCTGTCATCTTCTTTTACCAGTATCATTACAAATATAAATTCAAAATCCTTCCCTCCTTCATACTCCAAAACCATCTGGAATTAGGCCTCAGAATCAGTATCTCAAAATTACAGTGCAGATCAGTGTTCTGCAATGCAAGCAACTTTTAGCTATCACGTATCCTGGCTCCAGCCTAAAACTCTGTACACCTTGTGAGAACCGGGGCTGCTAACATTAAAAAAAATCTTTGTAAATGAGTATATTGCTTTATCACATACATTTTCTATAGAAATACATTGTAACTGTTGCAACCAAGTTATCTCCAGAATTTTTGTCCAAAATATCTCATCTACTGCCATGAATCAGTAGTCCAGAGGTTGTTACTGATGGTTTTATGTTTTTTTCTAAAGACTGGAATGGATACAGATCCTAATCGAAACCTCACTGAAGTTAAAGAGATTCTTTCCTTTTTTGCAGTATTTCTGGAGCACTGTCTTTACTGAGGCTTTTATGTTAAGATTTCATCTTTACACAATAGGCCAACATCAAATCTGCTGCAAATAAGTATAATTCTTATGATTGTATGTTGGCAACAAGATTTAAAGCATTCCTTAACATCCCAATAATCACTGAATATGATGCAAGCAAATGTGTTTATTGGTCAGGTTGAGTTTCCACAAACTTGTGAGATCCATGTTTTCCAAATAGCAAATCCTTTATCTTTTTAAAATAAAAGAAACAAGGGAAATTGCACTTCAAGAAAAAAGATTAGCAAAAGAGTTTATGCAACTTTTTCTATCATGCACTTCAACCTACTGAAGCAAGGTTTAGATAGCTATCATTGTCCAACTTCAGGAAACAAATCTAAATGGAAACTCATTAATTATATTGTGTTATGAGTTGTACCATAAACTCTAAACTAATCAGAAGATGTGTTTTCTAATGGAAAGCATTCCACTGCTGCTTGAGACGTGAATAAGTAAGACCAACTGTAAAAAATGATCTTTTAGATGTCATATAAAGAGTAAATGGTCTAACATAGGAGATGGAAGAGTGAGTGAAGATTTCAGACACTTGTTGTGAAAAATAAAAAAAGTTACCCAGTTAAATAAAAAACTCAGTAAAAATCAAGGAAATTCTGTGACATCCTCCCCAAATGGCTGAAAACAAAATCAAAACCCCTTTTCTTCTTTATTTCCTATCATCTGCATTACAACTGCTGAAGTCATTGTTCTAGCAGAGATTAAAAAAAAAAAAAGAGGAAAGATAGATATGTAGATAGAAGATAGATAGATAGATAGATAGATAGATAGAAAGATACATAGATACATAGATACATAGATAGACAGATACTCATTTTGGAAAACAGCAGTATAATTTTAAGCTTTGATCATGAATCCTTATGTGATTACTTTGTTGGTATGCTAACTGTGAGGAGAACAGAAAGAAGAGAAAGAATTCAATTCCTTGATCATCTTTGTCTAACACTGTACATTTATATCATGACATTCATTTGAGGCTTCTTCTAGCTGCCTGAAACTGTCAGGAAAGAACTATTTTCCCCTTTTTTATAAAATTTGACATGTTTACTCTTTTGTCTTCAGTCTTTCAAATTGAAGATAAGTGACGTCAAAAAAATAATAACGACCAAGGCATTTGAATGTGGTACTGATTTTGTACTGTTGCAAGATCTAAATTCAGTGCATGGTGTGCGTCTTGTGGTCTCTGATAGAGAGTGATACATGGACTGAAAAATCTTCTGGACTAACCATTTCAGATGTGACTTCCCCCCTGTGTAAGTCAAGACTTGATGACTGGACAATCAGTCCCTTTTGTTCGTTCTGCATTCATATCCTCCTGTTTCTGAGGATACTGAAAGATTTGTATTAATATAGTGACCTCATTACATAATCACAGAATCATAAAATATGCTGAATTGGAGGGCATCAATCAGTATCATGGACTTCAATGCCCAATCCTCCCTAGGACACCCCAATAATCACACCATGTGCCTGAATGTTGTCCAAATGTTTCTTAAACTCTGTCAGGCTTGGTGCTGTGACCGCTTCTGTGGAGAGCCTGTTCCAGTGCCCAACCACCCTCTGGGGGAAGAACCTTTTCCTGATATCCGATCTAAACCTGCCTTGACTCAGCTTCATGCCATTCCCTCAAGTCCTGTCACTGGCCACGAGAGTAACAATACCAAAGTGCCAACATTAGAACGTGGTACAAAGCTCTTCTAGTCCACCAAGGCTGAAAGAGGGTAACAAGCCTCATAATGGAACCTGACAACTAAAGAAGAGATCGCCAGATGAAAACGGTGGTGGTAAAAGCAAAAAAATTGCAAAATGGAAGAAAGAGTTAAGTGTAGTGAAAATTGAATCACAAAAAGGCTATGGTGCAAAGCAGAACCTGATGGTGCAAAACCTGTTCCCAATAATTAGGCCTGGGTTACAAATTCTACTCTGGTGCAGTTATACACAGCTTCTTAGAAACCGCAGTAGACCAACTGCATTGTCCAGTACAGCAATAAATGAGAATCATTGTGCTGAACTTCATAAATAGCACTCACCCAACCAAAGATAATATTAGGAAACACAACAAGAGGAGTGAAAAGTAATGCTGAGTACACTGTAATGCTGTTACATTTTGGTATGACATGCCCTCAGCTGGAGTACTGTCTCACAGACTTACGTCTTTGGCTCAAAAAGACACACAGGCTTTTTATAGCCCTAGAGTTCAGCTAATGAGACCTAGGTGACCTGGCTAACAATATAAATCTGACAGTTCATTTCCCCCCAGTCTGACATAGCCTCTCACACGCCTCCTTTTTTTGGGGTTGGAAGGTTGCAAACTGAGACTCCCATACTATCCATTTTATCACATCTACAAGCCTTGAAATTGTTTCTAGAAGACATTAATTGCAGTACATTTCAAACATTTAACTAAATACTGCTTTACATTAAGCTAAACTTGTGAATCACTTCAGTCATTTCATAACATCTTGCCTTGAAAAATACATGCTGCAAATCGACACCATTTCTAAGTTTGGAAGTAGAAATAATAATGGCAACATCTACATTTGTCAAGTCAAATCTCTTAGTCAGAAAATCTCTGTGTTCCCTGTTGAAAAAGTGGTGAAGATCCTGTCTGTCTATCAAGCAGTCTTGGAAACTCAAATTCACTCTTTCACCTCTGGACCCCCCAAAAGCCTAGGAAAAATTGTCCAAGTGTGCCACCAGAACCGCGTAATCTGACCTGGGCAGCAGATTTTGCATTGAGCATGATGTACTCAAGCAGGGTGTACCCTTATCAACACCACAAGTGAGAAAGGAAATTTCCAGGGGTAGGACATCCACCATATATGTGGGCAAAATGTGCCAGGTTTTACCACTCTCTTTGTAAAAAAAATTCTAACTAATAGCTAATCTGGATTGACCATCCATCAGTCTAAAGCCATTACCTCTTGTCCTAACACAAGAAGCCCTGCTAAAAAATTGTCCTTGTCTTTCTTATCGGCCCCCTTCAAGTACTGGAAGGTGCTATCAGGTCTCCTCAGAATCTTCTCTTCTCGAGGCTGAATATCCTCAATGCTCTCAGCCTGTCCTCATAGAAGAGGTGCTCCAGTCCCCTGATCATCTTTGTAGCCTCTGGACTCACTGGAACAGGATCATGTCCTTCTTATGTTGGGTACGCCGGACCCCAATGCAGTGGTCCAGGTGGGATATCACAAGGGCAGAGCAGAATCACCTCTCTCAACGCTGCTCTAGATGCAGCCCAGGGCACATTTGGCTTTCTAGGCAGCAACTGCACACTGCAAGTTCATATCCAGCCTCTCATCCACCGCTAGCCTCAAATCTATCTCCTCAGGGCTGCTCTTGAAATATCCATTCTCAGTCTGCATTGATACCAGGGGATCTGCAAGTGTTCCAAGGTGTCCCTCCACAGGACAACCTTACTGCTTTTGATGTGCTGTAGCCCAGATCAGCTCCTGCCTGGCCCTGTGCCTGGCATGGAGCCCTGTACATTTACCAGTACCACACATCCCAGCCCAGCACACAGTGTCAGGGGGTGGTTTGCACAGCTCAGTGTGGTCATGGGTGAGGGGAGAATCTATGCAGCCCTGCCCACCCTGCATGTGCCTCCTGTGTCCAGCCAAGGACGCTCTGCTGCGGGCTGTGCATTCCTTGGTGCCCTGGATGGGCAGTCACTAAGTGTCTTCAGGTGACCTAAACAGGCTGGCTGCAGGCCCCAGAGAGCACTCAGGCACTATCCCCACACCAAGCATCAGCCCACAGTGAGGGGCTGGGGCGTTTCTGCATGGGGAAGTGTAAGTGGGACATTTTTCTAACACCTCAAAGAGCGTTAAAAAGCCACCACATGGCTGCTTGCCTTCCTGGTGGCAATGGGACTTCATGGCCATTCTTCATGTGCATGTGGGTTTCCTGCAGCAAAACCCACATCTCTCTTCCTCCCAGCAGTGGAGCAGAAATTTTATTTCTGTTTGCTATCAGTTGTGGAAAAGGCCTCAGGCCACAATCTCCCGTCACTTTGGGAGGGGGCTTACAGAAAACCCAGAACTAGCAGCCCCAGTAGCAGAGAAGAAACAGCACTCTGCCAAGTGCAGAAATGAAGAGCAATTTGACAGACTCTCATTTCTACAGTTGCCTCCAGGTGTGGGTGGATGAGCAGAAAGCCACGTGGTGATGTGAAGATTTTACTGTTCTTTCCCCCCTATTAAAGTCACATTCTGTCAGCCCAATCCTCATCTCTTCAGAAAAAGTCTCATTAATTTCATTTTCAGAATATAAAGGAGAAGATAATCACAAAGCAAAACTCATTAGCGAAGTTTAAAAAGGGAGCTAATTTAAGCAGCATTTACTTCTCCACTTTGCAACACAGTTCTTAGTTGGTTCAGAATTAGGGGCAAATGAAAATATTTCCAGCAGCGAAGAGGAGGTTGCAGCATACAATTAAGTTTGCCTGTGGCATTCCAAACCAAAACTTTTTGCTCAATGTATACAGCTTACTGAGGACTTATCACAGGAATCCCCATGCATGCCTGCACAAAGAATTGCTATGGACCTATATGCATAATTATTTAAAAATGCATGCAAGGGGATTGTGCAGTTTTCCATTTCCTACGACATCTAATTGAAGCTGTGATCCTCGAGGTCAAATTATTGTAGGTAGATCCAATAAGAGAGTTAACCCCCACAGATCAGGCACCAAATACCTGGCCTCTTAGCATCTGGCTCCTTCTGTGAAATTCAAAACCCAGAGCTGGGTGCTAAGCCTCCCTTCATTGAGCACATGCAGAGTTAGACCTCTCAGAAGGGCCATCCAAGAAAACACATGTGGAGCGGGAGCCACTTGGAGCTGGAAATGTTAATTGCAGGAACGTGGCCCGAATTCTTGTACCCTCTCCAGGGCTGCGGCATCCGCCCATGTCAGAGCTCCAAAAAGAGCCTGACCCTTCTCCCTCCCACCAGCAGGCAGCTCTCCTCAGGCTTCTGTTTTCTTTCTGAAACCCAGACAGGACGCTCAAGCAGTGTTGGCACTCATGCACATGTCATGGCCTGGTGCTGGCGGCAGGGTACCAGAGGGAGGCACGTGGGCACATGGGCTCCTCCATCAGCTGGGGGACCATCTTCTGCCTCCCAGCAAAGCTGCTTTGATGCAGGTGTCTTGGATGACATGAATCGGACTTCCATAGCTTTTTTCTCTGGAAATCCCAACCTTTATGATGACTCTAGCAGCAGGCCTTAGCACTTTGGGTGTATACAATGAATATGGATGGAGTTTTAGCACTTCACAAGGCCTGACTTCCTATGACCACCCATCCCCTGATATTATCCAAGACTACTGCAAGTTTTTATTTACTCCTGTGGATATCAGATATATCATGCTTGAAAAGAGCTCTCTACCTGTAACACAAGTTTCACCTGCTTGAAATCAAATGCATTCTCTGAATTTTGTTGCATAAAAGGATAGGCATTTATTGATGATTTGGTACAATTCATCCAAACACATTATGATCCTTTTCAATTTTCTCTTGCCAGTTGTACAATTTTCCCTTTTGATCGCAACACACACACACACCTGTGCAGTAACTGTCGTGGCCTTTAAACAGGAATATATTTTACAACATGTAACAGGGTTGAGTTAAAGCTAATCTGTCATAAGATCTGAGTTTAAAAGAAAGACATATTTAGTAGTGATATTTGATGTTAAGCTTATGTCCTTAAAACATATCACTTCTTGTGAAGAAATGTTTCTTTTAGCAGTGAAATTAATTTTTGTCAATATTATCTCTGAATCTGAAATAAATAGTAAAAGGACAGGGTAATCTTTTTGCAAAATGTAAACTACGTGTCTATCAGAATTGATGTCCACAGACATTAGTGATAAAATACTGCTCTGAAATGTAACTCTAACATGTATGTATAGTGGCATCATATTTCTGGTTTTTACATTTGCTTTGAGCACCTGCACCCAAATTCCCTATTGTGAAATCAGCTGAAGTTGATATAAAATAACAGATAATTATATTTAGGCTCAGAAGGAAAATACTGAGATTCAGATTACATAGCAGAAAATAAGTACTCCCATTAGACCTGAATAATTCAAAATAAAAGTTGACTTTTAAAGTCTTAAGGCATGAAACTGGATTACTGAGAGACCTTTTTTGCATCTGAAAATACTACTTTAAGTGTTGCTTCAGTGGAAAAAAATTACGGAAAGTTAGTGATGATTTACATCCTGCAGCATTGCTATAAATGAGTAGTTCAAGAAGTTCCACAGAAACCTCAAATGCATAATTCCAAAATAAATTGCGTTGAAACGGAATTTAGCAAAATATGTTCCCTGACATGTGGCAGGAGAGAGCACACACCTCCCAACTCCATGCCACTTGCAAGTCAAGAGTCTTATTTCCCAGAGAGAAGTACTGCAACCCCTTGCTATTAAAAAGAGAAAAAAAAAAGTGAAATGAAAACCAGGGGCAGAATGTGAATAAAGATATCCTTGTTCAATTTGCAAGAGCAAACCCAAAAGGAAAATGCTGGCAAAATCCTGAAAACTTGGGGGCACACTGAAAGGACACTGCTGTGGCAAGAACACAATAAGCTTTTAGGCAGAGCAGCCATCTAGAGAGTGCTCTCTCCCACCAACATCTGGTGCTATGACTGGGGAAACGGATGATGTTTCTGGGAGACAAAGGTTTTGCATTTTTCCGTGAAATGGCATAAAATTGAAAGTATGGCTTCCCAAAACAAGGTTATAACAATGGAGCAAATGAAACAGTTACAACCAGATACTTCAGCACTTCTTCCGGAACAGAAGAGCCACTTTTGCCATTGTTCAGTCCTTATGCCACTATGAAAAATATGTTGTGAGGCAGCTTCCTGCTAAAGTCCTATCAGTTTAATGCTTTCCGCTACTCATGCCTGCTAGGCTTTCCTTATCTGAAGGTCCCCTTTGACTGAAATGGAATGAAAGAAGAAAGCCAAGATATGCACAGGATGTCTCTATCTGAAAAAATAGGAGCAGGTAGACAACTTTTATCACATATCCAGGCACTGAGCCAAATTTTCAATGCATGTAAACAAGCATAGCTTCATTGAAGCTTGTGGAATCTTGCCAGTAGAAAACTCACTTGAGTCTATCATTCTCTTTACCACTGTACCAAACTGATATCCTAGGATAAAACCTGAATTCCTTAAGCCAAAAATAAATTTTAAAAAAAAATCACAGAAAGCAAAACTGTTGAATTAACAAGTATCTGAAAGAAAATCAGACACCTGAAACTAAGGTCTCATTGTAACTGTGATGTAATCTACTTAATGAATATTGCATTTACCTCCAGAAGTTTTAGACAAGGTAACAGGTGATGTTTCTGTGCATGACTGTTACCAAAGTCAATACTTCTTTCACTCTGGATGTAACTAAACAATTGATTCCTTAAAAACAGGGTTGAATTTCTCAGGACGGAATGGCTAATTTGTTAAAATCACTCTTGTGCAGTCGAGACTCACTTCAGATAAGTGAGGACTGATCTTGTGTTCAAGTACCTTGACCATGCATCTTATATCCAGAAAATATAGGCACTTGTGCAACTCAAACTTAAATATTGTATGTCAAATGATCACATAAGCTAAAGATTACTAAATAGCACATAGATAAATATATTCATAATACAAAGGAAAACCGCTTGCATGACTGTGAGCATACAAAGTTTATAAACAAAGGAAGAATACAAAACTTTATATATATACTAAGTTTTATATATAAAATATGTAACTACCATAATTTCAAATATTTGGAATTTAAGTCCAGCAGGTCACGAATCTCAATAAGAAATTTCAATGTGAGTATTAATGGTATATATTATTTAATAATTCACTGTGAATCAGGGTGGGAAAATTATATTTCTGTCTATATTATTACTAAATTCTTTCAGCATTCGTGAGAGCTTCCATTACAAGAAATTAAATATTTAATGTCTCAGTCTGAATAGATTTTGAAGAATTGCAGTGACTAAACTGAAATATATTTTATGTTAGGTAGGATTTTGGGTTGTCCAGGGCCTAGAATGCTGAACACACCTCATCACCTAATCCATACTTATTATATATTGTTGCCCATATTTCAAATGTAATAACTTTACTTAAAACAGAGCAAACCAGTGTGGGAAAACACAAATCAACTTGTAATGAACTTAAACTATATTTTTTCATCTACAAGAATACTATCTGAGCAATATTCATTAGCATCCCTTTCATCTATCTGATATCTGCCTGTTGAAGGTGCAGAAATAGATGCCTGATGGTCTAGCTCACCAAGTCTCCCAACAACTTCCATTTTGGCACAGGGAAGTTTATATGAGCAAAGCCTCATGTGTCTTTAGCTTTTGAGTCAGATTTCCAATACACAGCAGAGTGGACTGTGCAATTTTGAGAAATTTGTCATGCTTTTTAGTCCTCTCACAGTACATTATTTTTATTTTCATCTTAGCAAAGTTAACACTTTGTGTTAACTTTGTGTTAAATGACACTTTAATTTACATCTCTCCAATCTCTTCAGTACAAAAAAATGATCACACTCAGGCATAAAGCACAGGACTTTTCTGACTCCCTCCAAGTCACTTTACACAAGTTCTTTTTTCTATGAACATTTTTCACAGAAATAATAAGTTATACTGAATAAAGATTTATTCTGCAGTTTCCTAGAATAATCTTCAAGGAGGAAAAAGTATTTCCTTCCTCACAAAACCCCTCACTCCATGGACACACAACAGTGTGGTCTGGATAGGATGAAGAAAAATTAGAGAGGATATGATTACTTTACTAGAGAAAGCCTACTCTCCTCCCGCGCCAACAAGATATTATAGGTCAAGTCAAGTTAGGTCAAGTGAGTTCTTGTCATATCCAAGATCCCTGATTTATTCTGTCAGCTGTTCACTGTCATGCAGCACGATGGGTTGAGTGTCAATACTGAGGCAGTGCAAAGCGACTGCACAGGTTGATTTAGACTCGGGTGGCTCGTGCTCATTTGAAACACACGGTGAGCCCTGCTGCGTGGTTATGGACATCATGGGGAGTGTGGGATGAACAGTGTGTTAGTACACATCATTTATGGATGGGGCTTTCTTTGACTTTAAGAGCACAGGCCCTGGGACAGGGAAGTCCCATGGGTTCCTCTGAGTTCTGCTATATCCCAGCAGATGAGGAAACACTAAGGAAGTAAATGAGGAAGAGTTGGTGCAGTCAAACCCACCACTTCTCCTCTCAGCAAGCACACCGCAGGTTAGGCAGCAAAACAGAAATACAGCTAGGATCAAAAGCCATGAGCTCCTGTTTGCCAGCTCAGAGGGGTGTATTACTTCCTAGCTTGTTGAGGTTACGCTTCCAAGGACTGAAGGTCAGCATTTCCATTGAAAAAGCAGACTGTAGATGCAGATTGTAGCAGTGGTGTTATGCAAGTGAATGATGGCACCAAACATGCAACTATTTTTTTTAATACTTTACTTTAATTGGTAGATTTTTATTTTTGGCAGTACTATTTTTAGAGATTAGGCATATTTGTTTATGCTGCTCTTTCTCACTCCTTCTTTATAAATACACATTTTCTGTGGGCAGAATGTAAAGCAGAACAGTTGCTGAAACAGATCTGAGGATTACTGGAACATCCTGAACTTTCTTTAAATCACAAGTTTTTGATAGCCTCATATTTTATGGGCATGAGTTTCAACAGTGCAGAAGTCAAAGGCCTCTCTTTGAGTGGCAGCTGCAGTCATTCATCAGATATGGAGTCGGAGGTACCACAATTAGGTGCAACACTTGTATCGCTGTCCAAAATTTCAATTTGTTATAGCATATGAGTATGGGTAGACATCTATGTATACATATTGCATTTTTGTGCATTAGATTGTGCAAAACCACAGTTTTGTACAGAGTTCTTTAATAAATGTGGTCACAGTATACTGTAAAATACCCATAAGCTAGATTATGTAGAAGTCAGGTTATGAAGAAACCTTATCTATTGTGGGCAAAACCATATCTCAGATTAATTAATTGCCAAAACTTCGTTGACACCTGTGTATGCAACATTCGTCGCCATGAAAATGTTATGAAACAGGATTTAAACAGCAGCAGTATGAAACAATCAACTTCTGTCAGTCACATACCACATTTTTTTCTTAATGACTCTGGTCTGGAGCAATCCATGGCCTGTTATGTTTCCACTACCCACAGAGAATGGCTTTTGCACCAACCTCTTCAATGCCAAAGTTTACAGTTCTGCGTGGCCTTCTGAGGGAGCCGTGACAGAACATGAGGCTGGGCTGATGCTTTGACAAACACACCAAAAAAGCATGTGCTCTGTGGACTAAGGGGAAGGGAGAGGATGTTAAAATAACAGGAAACAGTATGAAAAATTTGTTTTCTTTATAGACTTTGATACCATTGGAGCCAAAGGAGCTGAATACTGTCAGGTAAAGCAGATAGGACTCCATGGTCATGCTGTGTCTTTGGAGCCCTGCAAGTATTTCCACTAATTTCTCTTCAAAGAACTCAATTTCATTTTGAATTTCTGGTTTGGGAAAGAATTTCCAGTTTCCATTTCTATTCACTTCCTGAAATGTCCCACAATTCATTCTTTTCTGATATCAAACCCATGAAATAACCATGAAATCTCTGTTTTCAGACCTGCTTTTATTGGTTAGGATTCTAAACAACAGAGCACTCAGGCACACACATAACTTCAAGCAAGTGAGTAATCCCAGCACTTTAGGCTACACCACTAAAGTGAGTGGGAGTCTTGCCATTGAATTTTATAGGAGCATTATCGGACTGTAAGTGCTTTGCTGGTTCAAGGCCAATATTTTCTCAGACTTTAGAGGAAGCCAGATTGGGCCCAAACTCTACACAGCCTCTCCTAGAAAGACCAGAATAAAAACAAATGATACTAAGCAACAGGAATGCACATAGCATAGAGCAAAGGAGCGTTGAACACAAGACAAGCAGAGGAAGCATTACTCATTGTATAGGAGAGAGTGGTGGCAGGTTGTTTGGTTCACAACATCCTTCACGCCCAGTTTTGCAGACAGACAGTTTATCCGTTTAGCAAAAAAAGCATCTGCCTGACTGAAACCCAGAGAGACAAATAAGCCTGCTACAGAGCCAGGGATGTACCTTACTCCAGCAGATGAGGCCTATGCAGCACTGGTTAGAGAACACGCTGTGCAAAATACGGCGTGCACTGATCATCTGTTTCACACACCTATGGCGGCAGTAAGCAGCACAGGCCCCAGCTGCAGGCAGGGCAGACAACTGACTGCAGCCTCCAGCAGAACAAGAATGGCCCTTCTGCTCCTTTAGTGTGTATCTGCAGAACTGAGAACAGGAGGGGAGGCCACTGCTGAGTGCTGGGGCTCTCGCCTCACAGCCAGCACCCTCACATCACTACCACAGCAACCCAAACCACAGTCCAGAAGCGTCCACATCTGCCGCTGGCAGGAACAGCTTTTCTGGAGCAGCAGCAGCCAAGTCCTGAGCCAGTCATGCTCTAAAACCTCTACAACAGCATTTCAGGGAAGTCACTGATTCCTTACTACAGCACTATTTGGCTTAATCTAGCTCTGTTCAAACTGTGTTGGTTCTATGATACTCCCTTCACACTAAGAAATTCTTCCCACATTAGGAATTTTGTAGACACCCATTCTGTCCAAAACGTTTATCATTTATGTGCACTCAGACCTTGAGATATTACGTGCATGACCCACCATAAGTTTTAATGTGGCATCCCTCACATGGACACATAACCGTGGTCTGTGATCACATGGCTTGCCTAAATCAGCTGAATCCTGCAAGAACACAGTCTCTCAGGTCAAACACTTGAATTTGAAATAAAGAAACTTTAGGGGTATTTTTTGTTCTGGGAAGTGAGGGGCTCTTCCCCGGCTTGTGGCTGCATTAGACAATGGCTCCTTAAGCAAAACTTAAATAGGAGGTATGCCCTTTTGTTCTGATTCAGTTACTCTTTTAAGAATAATTCAGTCCCATGTGCTGTTACTCCCACTGAAGTCAGTGTGATTATTTTTGTGGGTAAGATTTATTCTTTTAAAGCCACAAAACCTAGACCCTTGGTTTTCTGCTATATTTTCTTCAGTGGCAGAACATTTATTTACTCCTCTCATTCCATTCAACCACACAATTAGTCAACTCTTTCGGGCATGTGTATCTTTTTATTAAATAGAAACCAACTACCAAATGCTGTGTTGTTTCAAGCCAATTGAAATCTATGCTCTACAGAGCACATGAACAACACAGCTCCATTAAAGGCACATACCTTGAATTGCTAACCAGCTCTGGTTAGACCAGAGCATTTTAAATGACAATGTCACATGCAACTTGTGAGTGAGTAAGAAGCTATGCCACTGTGATGTCTCTGGAAATAAGTGCTACTGTTTTCCCTAGGCACTTCATGACCTTGTGTGTTGATCTCAGTCCATTTTCCAGGACTGTAAATAAGAGCACTTGGAAAAGCTTTTCTGTTCACACATTTGTAGTTACGAGGGAGAACTCCTGAATGGAAGCATGGCATCCATCAGGCAAGCACAGCAGGTGGCACAGGACAGACTGCATTAAGCAGATCCTACAACTGGGACTTCGATAGAATTTTATTATGGCAACAACCGAATATATATTTATCAAACAAAATTAAATAGAAAAAAGTCATTCCCTCGCACAGTAGTAAGCTGGCAAGCTTCCAGTTGGCAGTTTTACTGTTGGCAACACAAAGAAGTCACTTGCTGGGGTCACCAAACTGCTGGGAATCTGCAATTACTTTTATCATATTATACAATATATGTTATTTTATCATATTATTATTACAAGGAACTTTGTTTGGGCTCCTATATACTCCCAGAAGAACTCTTATTTGGTCAAAAGATACAGATTAGTTAAGCTGAACAGCTTCATTGATAGTATTGTAAACATTATAAAAGTTACTTTCTCTCCTTTTTCGGTTTCACAGGTGGTGATATTTTCTGCTTTCTCTGTTAGTCTCTATTTGTATTATTCTGTTCAGGGCTATCCATACTGAATGATCAAGCAGCAAGTAAGATAACAAATCGGCTTTTATATTGTCCATCCTGGAATGCATAGGAAAAACATTGCCAGCAAAGCTTCTGGGTGCTGATATGAACTAGCTCTAACTCTAAAGTCAGAAAAGAAGCCTCAGGAAACCCGGGAAACCACAGCCATTCTACCACTTTCACACAAGGAAAAGAAAACCCCGAGATGGAAAATGACATCTGCAGGATAACATATGTGCTAAACATGCTGCCAAAACAACGAAGTACTAAGTCCTCAGTACCTGTACTTACCAAAAACACTAATGCAATTATATTGAGTGCCTCACTATTTTAAAAGAAAAGCCTCTAGTCTCCCGTTTCCTGGAATCACCTTCAGTAATTTCATATACATAGAAAAGAGGAAAACATAGAAGCAGAAATATCTAAATGAGAGACAGCCGTGGTTATTGGCAGTTTCTGCTGCTTCCTTCCTGTAACCTTTATAGATTATATCACCTGCACATTGTTCTCTATATGATAACTATAGACACATATTTGCACTTGCAAGGCCAGACATTCACTGGCACAACCTGCCTGGGAGTTCCTACCCAGTATTTGAGAAGACAAATGAAACACATTTCAACAGCCATTTCCAACTGCAATAATCTATTACTAGATTTTCAAACAAATACCTTCTATTTTTACCATGTTGGTGCTTGCATTTGCAAGCAGCTGCTTGAAAGCAACCACCAAGATGCCTCACTGGTGTCTTTCAAAATCGTCCTTAGAATTGACTTTGCTAGTGATGTCAACCAAGAGCTGACAACAGCAAAGTGCTGAGATTGTGGCTTAGCCCCCTCTTCACTCTCCAGGTGCTGATAGATTTTCTCTCCTGTGCTTATACACTATGCCTCTTCAACGAGGAGGGCTTACTCTGAAGGTCAGTAGAATCGAGAAATTAGGATAACTCCCCCTTTCACAATACCCATTTCCCTTCACACAATATTGAAGGGTTTAATTAAACAGATTGTAGCCTGCCAATGGCTTTTATGATTGCAGAAACTCCCTGACTTCATACAGGAATAAGAGGAATAAGACTAAAAACTCACAGCTTTTTGATATACTAAACAGAGTACCAAAAAGTGGACATACTAAACTATCAGGTCTTCATATAACAAAACTTTCATTTGATTTAATACAAGATGACTATTCTTTCTTTAAAAAAAAAAAAAAAGAAAGAAAAAAATCAGAGGTTTTACCAGTAATTACTCATTCCCTGAAGTTGAAGAAGAGAACCTGTGCCAGGAGGAGGAGAAATTGCAAAGATAAGCCAGAGAAAGTCTAAAAATAATGCAAAGGAAGTGGTAAAGAAAGTTCTCAAAAGGATCCTTACTCTCTGTAGAAAAAAGATTTCTTCTCTGTAAATATCTTCCTCTTTGTTAAAGTCCTTACTGGCTAAAAATTGATCCCAGCCCTGTAGTACAGTATGGAAAGACGATGAAGAATTACAAGACAAAAATTGCAGTGAAGAAAATGCAGAATTTCAATGAGGAGTCAGTCTAAATAGAAATCTTTTTCCCCTGGATTTCTAGTCTGATAGGTTTAAAATTTTATCATCCCATGGCATTACTAACACTTCAGAAATGTGGCATTTTATGCCATACTTAGTAACAGGGCAGGAAGAAGGAGACTGCTAGTAACAGCACTGAAGAAAGGCCGTGTCTTTTCTCAAAACATCTGGTGCTTAGAGTTTGTTTAGGACCTCCAGCCAAAGTCACTTGTGACACTGAGGTCTTGTCCATCAATGCCATTAGGTTTCTGATCTCTTTGGAGAAGAGAGACTGACAGTAATTTTTAATCCCTACCAAAGACATGTTTTCCTATGCAGCCTTTGAGCTGTCAAACCCTGAGCCAGACCTTTCTATAGCAACAAAGCACAGTAGGAGTCATGCCTTCTGGAAGCTTGGAAGGGCAGGAAGAGAGATATGTCAGTGTCTCTCTATTTATACCTTTAAAGCCTATGAGGAGACTGGCGGGGCATGAGGACCATGGCCGGCTAGGAATTCCTTGCAGAGCTAGTATTGCTAGATACTCTGAACCTAGATTTCTCTGTCTAAGCTAACTGCTACTCTGTGGAAATTACAACTTGTGTGTTTTGCCAATATTTTAAGACAGATAAATTAAGATCTATGTTAAGCTAAGGGATCATGTGTTTTGTTGATCAATACAGACCACATTGTATTTTCAATCGCTTAGTTAAGCAATGCAAAATAATCCAATAATTGTGTGATTTAAAAAAATTCCACATTTCCAGCCTGAAACTACTGGGAACCCATTGAAGAGGCTACCAAAACTGCCCACAGAAATGAATAACTAAAGGATGGCCAGCTGTGTGCAATAAAACACGTATTTTATATTAACAAAACCAATTTATTATACAAAGGAAAATATTTATTTGATCTAGATCTGCATAACATCTGATAAATATTTCTTAGTACATCAAGTTTTTCCCAAATGAGTCAATGTGAAGTGTTATTAATGTGCATAAATACCATTAAAATAATCAGATTTGTTTCTGGAAGCCAAGAAAAATAAAAAACCAAACAAGAACAATCCTTTCTGAAAAGAAGAATAGAGAAGGATAACCTGTTTAAAGCATGGCTCCAGATCCAAGAAAATGAAAGTGTATCTAATGACAAGGCAAATATACTGGAATTTTATTGAGATAAAGCAAAATTTGCTTCTATACCTTCCAAATTGTGAATATCTGTTAGGTAGGTCACTAGAAACACTGAAAAGTGTTTTAACTTTACTTTTAGGGCACTTCTTAATTGTTCCCATGGAAAAATATGTCCTTTCAGTACAGATTCTGAGACATTTTCAGTAGATTATTTAATTTATATTTATCTCCTTTAATGCAGCCTAAAGCATTCAAACCTAATTTTGCACTGTCCCATATCTGGGAGCTTGACTCAAAGAGATCCCCCAAGAGCTCTGCAGCACCTCAGAACCACTGTATCTTCACACCTTGAAACAGCCTTGGGTCTGCACCCATGCCCTCATCCTTGTCTGCCCTCTGGGGAGAGGCAGGGTAATGAAAGGTTAACTCAAAGCTGGGTTTACGCCTTTGTATTGACAAATTTCAGAGAACTTTGAATTAAACCCTCAACTGAAATATATTTCTGATTATTTATTACTAATTTACATTATTCCTTCATGTGCTCATTTTTTAGATATTCTCTTGCAAAAATTCAGTATCTCTGATCTGTTGATTCATGAAGTTCATTTTAGCTTTCATTTTTCAAACCTGGTTGAGGGCGGCAGAGGTTTTCCCAGGGGGAAAAAAAGCACTCTTTCTAAAGAGGACCTAGAAAAGTTGCTAATGGATGAGTATGTTGGCCCCATGAGCAGCCATTATCCTCATGACCGGCTCTTGAAGTTTGGTCTTAACCATCATGTTTCATGGTCTGCCTTTCACAAGTCCAGAACTACTTGCTGCAAATGCAAGAGTAATAGCACAGCAGTAGACAGATGGAGGCATGATCTACTCCTTATGAGAGGTCTCATTCCAGTCCATAATTGTTAGCAGAAATAATAAATATGAAGCTATTTATTACACAATGTAGCATTTTGTCAACCTAAATTTTTTCCTTTCTTTTTTTTTTTCCTGCTTCATCTTAATTAGTACCTGGCCTTTACCATCTGCTGAAGAGAGATATGATAGCTAACACTAGATTATCTTCACAAGTATCTGATACAGCTAACTGCTTCATGTCAGAATTGCCTAAAATGTTTTTCTCTGAAGGAAATGATAAATCACAGATCTCATTTTTCAGTACATGTTCCAAGGCAATGGTTTCCAAACTGTTTTGGACCTTGCCCCACTGTTGACTCTCAGCATTACTTACACGCCATCAATCGCCATTACTGTCAAACATTCAGCCGAACTCCCAGGAGAGTGTGGCTCGATGTGCCAGCTATACTCCATGTCCTGACAGGCCACCAGTTGGGACAACCTCCCACATACCTGCTAAGAAACAGGGTTATATGCACAGGCCACAGTATAGCCAGAATCAAGCCTCCCCTCACCACTTAAGAGGAAGATCTGAGGCACAAGAAAATTTCTACCTACCCTTAAGTCCCGAATGAAGACAAGGAATAAATGACAGCCCAGTGTTTGGATGAGCTCAATGATACTTTCTCTTTTCATGATGAAAGATTAATGACAGCATTCTTTTGTTTCTGCAGAACACAGTACAGACTCACTATATTAATTCCCCGGCACGCTGGCCGGGCTGGGGGGGGCTGCAGCTTGGTCCAGGTGTGTCCCACACAAAGGGAGAACGCCCAGGGGCACCTCGGTGCCTCGCTTGCCAGCCTCCCAGCCCGTGCGGTAGAGGGCACGGAGCCTAGCGTGCCTGGGGCTTGTGGATAGCCCAGGCATGGCCAGAAATAAATGAGCAGAGGTGGCCCTTCGACCGATGTTCCAAGGATTTAGTGCAGAAGCTCCCTCAAAGGGGACCGGATACGAAGAGGACATGCCAAGAGAATGAGGGGCTTTTTAAAGGGATACAGGGAAGGGGGCGGGGTGACACCACAGGGACCCATAGGAAGGGGAGAAAGGCGGGGCAGGCCAGGACACCTTCGCTTAGGGGACACAAGGGGTGTCTGTCAACTATAGACAGAACCACCCCTCAGGAATCCTAGGAATTCAAAGGCAGAAGCCATCTTCCCAGAATGGGGTTTTACTCTTTGGTACCAGCCCACCAAACCTCTGTTTCTGGGCTCTGTGGCCCCCTGGTTGGTTCTTTCACCACAAGAACTCACAGAGTCATAGACTCATCAAGGTTGGAAAAGCCCTCTATTATCAAGTGAACCATTAACCTAACAGTGCCAAGTCCACCACTGAACTGTGCCACACCTAGTCATTTTTTGAGCACTTCCAGGAATGGTGATTCCACTGGCCCATTCCAATGTCTAACCACCCTTTCAGTGAAGAAATTTTTCCTAACATCCAATCTAAACCTCCCTTAGTACAGCTTGAGACCATTTTCTCTTGGCCTGCCCCTTGTTATCTGGAAAGAGAGACCAACCCCCACCTCACTACACCCTGCTTTCTGGTAGAGAGTCATAAGGTCTACCCTGCGTCTCCTCTCCTCCAGGCTAAACACCCCCAGCTCCCTCATCTGCTCCTCACCAGACTTGTGCTCCAGACCCTTCCCCAGCTCCGTTGCCCTTCTCTGGACTCACTCCAGCACCTCAATGTCTTTCTTGCAGTGAGGGGCCCAGAACTGGTCATGGGGCTCGAGGTGTGGCCTCACCAGTGCCGAGAACACAGGGACAATCCCTGCCCTAGTCCTGTTGGCCACACTCTTGCTGATACAGCCCAGGTGCCATTGGCTTTCTTGGCCACCTAGGCACAAGGTGGCATGTGTTAAACCACTGTCAACCAGCACTCCCAGGTCCTTTTCCAACAGGCTGCTTTCCAACTGCTTACTCCAAGTCTTTATCACTGCATGGAGCTGTTGTGACCCACAACAAGCAAAAGTTCAAAAACTGGAAAACTGGTAGGAGGAGTCCACCAAGACAGCCAACGCAAGGGTTAAGGTGCATGGAAGACACAAAAAGGGTACATGTTTATATACCTTTCTCGTATCTCCCTGCACGCTTGCAGAGCTCATGCAGAATGTGTACTTTTTTTAATCAGCAGGAAGTTTCTAAAGGTGCTGTTTTTTCCCAGACACCTAGCCACTTTGATGAAGCATCATCTCCATCACAGCACTGGCCCTAACTAGCTCTGTGAGGCTGTCTCCCACTCCTGCACTCTCTCCCTTGTAAGACTACTCTTTCCCTTCATGTGCCAGTGCCAGCAGCTCCAAGGAGTTGAACAAGGCACTTGATTACCTCGATTCAGTGACCATGAATTTCCTCAGACACCTGGATCTGACCCTCCTGTCACTGAAGTCCAGGCTTTTGTGTTTGAATTCTGTGAAAGCAACACTGAAGTCTGCTCAAGAGTCTCAAACCCTCCTGGCTGGACTGGCAGAAAGACGAAGAGTTTGCATTATGCGCCTGGTTTATGGCTAAAACCACAAATCTTCTTTCTACCAAGCTTTCCCTAACAGGTCATTGTCAAAACTTAATAATTATGTATATGCTCAAAGAGAAGAGACACAGGGAGTTTCTTTACAGCTGATTGACTGAGGATTTTAACTTTCTGGCCTACAGTCAACAGAGCATCTACCCGTCCTTGTGAAGTTATAAGTGTGTCATCAGGATACCACATGCTTTGATAATTACTCTAGTGGGTATTAAAGTTAATCCTGGGCTGTATAGATCACTTACAAAACACAATAACTGAACCAGAAATCCTTATGTGAGACAGTAATGAAATCAACGTCTCAAAGTGCCAGCATGTCTCTGACACGTCCGGCGTAAACTGGAACCCGAAATTCCTGCCTAGAGCAGCCAGTCAGGAATCCAACTGTTCTGTGATTATGAAATCTGAGGCATGGCAGAGCAGCTTATGTCAGATCTACTGCGTACCCGTAAGCCTTAAACCAAGACTTGTGAATATAACCCATGCCTTTCCAGGATTGTGAGAAGGGTCATGAGCAACTGGTGAAATTTCAGACTGAAATAGCTAATGCATCATTCAGTGGACCCAGCTCTTCTTCCTTTAAAGACCAGACACCCATCCCAGATGCACTGATCCTACTCAGCTATATTCCCAATATGAACTCTCCTGTTCTGCAGAAAGCCGAGAGGAAAAACATTTTAGGCTTTCTGAACCTTGTCTCAAGGAAGAACACAAAGCTAAAGCCACATATACAAGGATGGTGGAGAGAAAAAGATATCTATCCTTCTCACCCTACTGCTCTCCTTTGCTATGTCCCTGCAGCAGCTGACACATCATTGTGTTCTCGCAATAACTTCTTGCTATATTTTCCCTGTGCTACTGGTGAAAGTCCCAAGTGAACTAAATAATAGTTCTTAGTTTATTCCTCAGTGAACTAAATAATAATAGCTAACAGCATGTCCCTTAACACCTCCCTTGGATCAGTATTTTCTCTATTTTTCCCTACATCTTTGTATTATACTGCGTTGGATAATATACTCAGTTCCGAAGCTGGACTCTAACACTGGGTAACAGAAGGTACCAAGTATCAACACTAAATATGACCACCTACAGCTACCACAGCTGTCTAGTGCTTGGACAACACTGGCTTAAAAGTGAAGAACTATTATAACTAGGTAACAATACTGGAAGGTAGTTTTATGCATCCTGAGTCATCTGCAGACATGTAATTATCATCTTTGCTTAAAGATTTCCAGGCAGCTGCCTCTACTGTGCTGGATTCACCATGTGCTCTGAAAACAATATGCAATAATAATAATCCTTTCTGTATCCATGGTTAGGTGCAAGAACGTTCCCTTAATTTCAGATGAAAACTTCAGTTTTCAAGTGACAAACAGTCCAAACACCAAAGTAGCACAAGACATTTGGAGGATATCACTTCTATTTGTGTTTAAATTGGCTCAAATCAGCCCCAAGATCTTGACCACTGTCTTTGAGGCATACTTTTTGCATAAGTCCAGGAAATATAAAGGGCTATGAGTTAAGGGTAGGTAGGAAAAATTTCCTCAAAGACCAGGAGTAAAATCCTGGGTACCTCAATGCTTCCTTCTCCACATATATGGCTCTTTCTCTGGTCTTATTCTCTCCATAATTAACATGCAGAAATATCCACACCTTTAAGAAATACATCTCCTTGCTAAAATAAGATATTTTACTGGAAGAGTGTCTCATCCTGCAAAGAATAAAGAAAACACAGCAGAACCTAAGAGTTCAGACAAATTATGAGACTCATTGGGTAACACAAGAAGGAACAGAGTTCACCTAACCATAAGGTCTCTCAGAACCACAGGAGGCAAAGGTCAAGTCGAAGCCCAGACCGTGGAGAAGGTGAGAATATGGAGAGGACACAGCTGTATTGGCAGCAGCTGAAGGATGCAGTGGCCTTTGGGAGCAGAAGAGGAGATACATCATCCCACTGGTGCAATCTATTCCTGTAGGAACTAGTAAGGAATTACAATTTCCATCCTAGATTATGTACATTGGGTCCTCATGTATATCCACCCTTACCTGGCAAGGAAAAGATGTGTCCTTTCAAAAGGGATCCATTCAATATGCTCCAAGAAGGTAGACCTCTGTTCCTAATATCACAAAAGAAGTGTAATTCCCAATTTCATATACAGCTTTAAAAATTTAGAGGGTTTGGAGTTTTGTTTCTTCTATTTCATATGCAAACAGGGGTTGGAACAGGCTTAAAATTTTCTGTTTGGTTAAGCCTCAGAGTCTTTTAAACCACGTTCCCTGACAGTGTTATTTCCACTACCTTTAATAATTTTTATCAGGTTGATTATCCTATTCTTGAGATTTGAAAGAGAGGTAATTCTCAGTGATCTCTGAGTTTCAATGTCACTAAAACTAAATAGTTATTAATATTAATCCAAATAAGCCCAAAAACCCAGTCAAACTAAGGTTAGAACCACAGCAAATAGACAAATTAGCAGGAACATTGGAATTAAATGGCTATTTTGGTTAGAATGTCAAACTGAGAGAACAGGAAATAAATCTTCATAAATCTTTAAACAGGAAGTTAAAAGAGGTAGTTATGTAGGTAGTTACAAATCATATGAGCAAATTTTTGCCTGCAGCAGTAAAATCAAATTTCAGTTGGATATACATTGTAGTGCTGAAGCAAATTACTGTTTATGTCTAGATCACAATCTCAAGGCTAGCAAAGGCTTCCTCCCTACATTTCTGCTGCATGAAGACTAATCTCTTTCCTTCTGCCTCCTCACAGAAATTATAGACTTCAACAAGTCAATCTTTGAGAGAAATGTCTAGCAGCTTGTTCTCCCAGATGTACATGTATATGTGTGTGTATGTACATATATATATGAGTATATATATACACACACACATATATATATATCTCACAGCTTAGTTTCTCCAGAACTTGTCACAAAATGGAACATGAAGATTTCAGTCTAAAATTTAGCCTGTAGAAACTACAGAGATTAACCTTGCTCCCCATGCAACGTATTTGCAGGAATTTGTAGGTACAGGGAAGTATCAAGCCAGTTAGCTTTATTTGCCTTCTCAAGAAAATCTATTGTCCTAAATATCAGGCCTTCATCCTAGTCTTTGCCCTCAGCTGTCCTCTGTGCAGTGTCTCTGCTGGAGGCTCCTGGCAGTGTGAAATATGCCTTGGATTTGGACAAGAACTGTACAATCCAGGCAGCTTCCTATAAACTGCTGAGCTAGAAGTTACCTTAAAATAGTATATGTGATTACAATAAATATGGTCAAAGCAATAGAAAGGAATTTGTGAAGCCATCTCTGAACTTTGACCTCTGGAAAAGGTGATCAGAGCACACCTGTGCCATTACTAACACCTGGTAGAATTTCTAAAAATCCATAACCCACAATTCTCTGGGCAACCACATTCACATATCCATTTTCCCCGGGCAGCCCGTGCCAGTGTCTCACCAGCCTCACTGCAAAAAAATTTCTTCCATATGTCCAGTCTAAATCTACCTTCTTTCAGTTTAAAACTATCAGACCTTGTGCTGTCACTTCAGGCCTTGATAAAAAGTCTTCCTTTCTTATATGACTTCTGTGTGGCTGAAGATCCTCTCAGCCTGTTCACTTTTGCCCTTGCCTATACAGCCCTTAGATCACTTTGAGGAAATTATTATTCCCCTCCTAGCTACAACTGTTCTCCTGCGTAGATATAACTACGTATATCCCGTCCCACTCACGCACCACCCCAAAAGTCATCCAAACTCTGATTCATATCCTTTCCCAGGGGCTACTTTAAAAATTCCTGGCCATGATCGCCATGGGAAGACTGTTTGCCTTCAGGCCATGAGAAAAGTTCTGTTACCCTGTGTGTTTTTACATGGTATGCCTGCCTGACTCTCAGAAATAATAGCAATCATTCACTTTAGGGCTGCTTCATAGGAAAATAGTTTGGCAAAAGTAAGTACCAAGTGGAAAACAGATGCTAAAATTGGTTGGCCGGTTCCTGAGCCACCTATTTCTGCATTAAAAGGTGCACATAACTGTTATGAACATCCTTGTAGCAGTGGGGTTCTGTACCAGTCCAGCGTAGCCAGCTGCATCCATAGTTTCTATTGCTTGTCAGATCAGAGTGCAAATTTTTCTTTCTCAAGGCTAAAGAGACAGTGTCCTGAGTCATGCAGCAAAAACAACGGGTGACTGGGACCTCATTCTCCAGCTTGTTGTAAAGTGGCAAGTTGTAAAGATTCGGGCAAGCTTTGTTCACTTTTAATGAGCCAGTCTCCACACACACACTTCATTGGGCAACCATGATCTTTAGAGGGATTTCTGAGCAGGCCTGGAACTTTATTACCATATGCAGATTATTTCATAAAAGTGAAATCACACTTAAATGTACAGCTGCTCATGTCCTCCTTCTCCAGCTCTTGCTCCATTCAGTTGAGTTTGGTGCACAGCAGGAAGTGATTCAGAAAATAATGATTTTCTGTGGTAACAGGGTCTGGAAAAGCATCAATGAAATTATACCACATCAATCAATGCTCACTTACAACCTCCCCAAAGCAGATGCAGGCAGAGGCAAAAGACTCTGCTCTGGAGAATTTCCTGGTATAGCACTTCACAGGAAAGCAGTAGCATTGATCCCACAGTCTGAAGCCATCTACTCTGGACAGTTTTAGTTTCACCCTCTTCATTTTGTGAGGGAGAGAAGATACCCAGCTGAGCTCTCAGTAAGCCAGGGAGAGGCTCTTGCTTACCCCTGCAGGAAGGATAAAGGTTTGTAGCATGAGAAATACAGCTTTGCTTACATCCTTCTGCATAAATTAAAAGAAAAATGTTATGCAAATACAGCCTACACTACCACAGATATAACCAAAATATAACTTACTATTGGAAGATGTAATTTTAGGTCTTGTACTCAGCATATATTAGAACATACAGTTCTGCATATTTTTTTAATTTTCTTGATTCAGAGATGAGTAGCAAACTTCAGAAATGTTATTTTTAGGGGAAAGAGAAGCAGACAGACAATTTCACATTGATCTGTAGAAGACAAAAAGACATTCATGACATTTTCAACAGTTATCAAAATATTACATCTGCTGTAAGTCCACAGTTAAGAGTTCAGGGACAGAACTGCAGTTGCTAGTGACTCCCCAGTAACTGAGGTGACTTACACTGCTTATGCAGGGAGAAGATCTTACATTCCTTTATGTTTAGATATAAGAAAGAAAGGATGCAGGCTCTGGCAGTTCTTTGTATGCATCCAGTCCTAAGATCTGACACAAAGGCCAGCAGCTAGAGCAGATGAGGTAAAAAATCTTCAAGAGTGCCACATGTGCAAGCACTGGGTGCCCAGACTGAGGTTACCATGAGAAAATTACTTTTTCAGCTCATACAGGTCTTATGTCTGTCTTTGCTTCCCAAGCTACCCTTGTCTGCAGTCTTAAAGAATTTGCTTATGTCATTGTAGATTTTCATGGAGTTGTCTTTTTTCCTCCCAGCTCGTTTTTTTCATTAGCCTTGTTCGTTATCTACCATCTGTCTCTTCTTTTTCTTCCTGATCTGACTGATGCGGTTATTACTAGAAAACTTCTTCATTCCATAACAGGAATTTGAACAATTGTCCACATTATTTACTTTGGGAATTCCAGTAGCCCAAAAATAAAAGGATCAGATTCTGATACTGGCTAAGCTTATGTAAGCCTGGAATAACTCCACTGATTTGAGGAGAATTTGCCTGGATTTACATTGGTATGAGTAAGATCAAAATCTGGCCCAGAGTTTCTATTTCTTCACTCACGTTAGAATTCAACAATCAAGCAACCCTGGATGCTAATAGTTTGACTAAAACTGGGGACAGGGTTTTTCACAGAGGCTGGCACTTTATGGTCTTTTCCAACTATGAAACATCAGCTGTCTCTCCCAGGAAATTTCTGTTCATTGAAGCAATTTAAACCTCCAGCCTAAATTCCAACTCATAATTTAAAGCTGCTAAAAAAGTGTTGCTATAATTTTTTGACAAGTTCTAAATGCAAAAGAAACTTAAAAATCAGCAGACTACTACTGGTTTGGGCTCCAAATCTCATTTGTAAAGTAACACAGCTATACACTGGCTATAAATTTCGCAGAATCCTCCTCTTTGAGGATGACTTGCAAACACTCAAGGAATATAAACTGGCTTTGCTGTAAATAAGAATTGGGCACTTTACATGCATTTCTTTTGTTGTTTATTGTCAGCAGTTCTCTGCACCACATAGATTTCATCTTCTGGATGAGCTGGATGCAGTTGTTTGGCTTCTGCTATTGAGACTTTTGTCCTCTGTTGACTCTGCCTGTCTCAGGGCATGCTACTCTGGCAGTGGCACCAGGGTGTGCATCACCAGCCTTGCCTTGTGGTTCCTCATCATGCACAATTTCCCTCAGGGCAGCAGCAATTTTCCTGCAGTGCTGGCCATGGACATCAAGGGCTTTTACATTGCGGGGTCACTGTCCATAGCAGACTCTAACACTGCACAATTGAATGCCACTGAAGCCGCTGGAGCACCATCAGGCTGTAGGTCAGCAGTGTTTGTGTAGCAGCTCATTCATCCCGTTGCATTATGTAAGGCATGGTGGCTGCCCATTACAGTTGCGCTGGGTGATAGTCCCTGTAAGAAAATTATTTTTCTCCCTGTTGATTTATTCAAAGCACTTTGAAACCAGTGGAAAACCAATGACACCCTGCAATTTTTTTTTAGCTGACTGGCACAGCCATCTTCCGAGTTTAAATCAAGAAACTTACTGTAGCTGAAACTATCTAAACCAAGATCCATCAACAGGGTAATATCATTTTTAGCTTGCTGCCTGAGGGCACATAACTGACATTTTGTCTATATAAAGTATTGGCGTTCCTCATATGTCAGAGTTTAAACCACAGAAAGAATCTTCTGGCAGATTCTAACAGAAGCTCCCAGAGGCAGCTGAAACAGTCTATTATCTGTGTGTGCCTGTGTTGACTAAAAGTTACACATAGGCTGCACTCCACTATCCAGCGAGCAAGACACAATGCCAGCCTTATCCCTGCAGCATTTCAGAACAGGAGCTCTCACCAGCATCAGGGCTGCTTTCCCACATCCATCACAGGAAGAGCTGCCCTGTGCCAAGCCCAGCAGGAGCTGCACAGGGAGTGCCCCATACCCTCACCACAGCTCTGGAAGTTCACCACACTGCTCCAGCCACTTGACAAAAGGAACTAAGATTGTATGGAGATGAGAGAACACCATAACAGATCACCTACCAAATTATTTTAAAATGTTAGGGACTAGTGAAGGGTACGAAGTCCATGAAGCAGCTTGTGCTGAAAGTACCAAGAAGTAGGTTCCTAACATCTTACACTTGAATTTTTTCCACTCAAAGTTAGCCCAAGGCCTAGGAGGAGTAGACTTTTTCATCTGTACTGGTTTCTTAGGGCTGCTTAAATGAGCTCTTTTCAGTTTTAAGTGCTTGTTTTTCAAATCCTCACTTTCTTACTTGTAAAGCTAGGATGCAAATAATAAAAGCTACCAGAGAGAGCAGTGTTTATCCTTGTGCTAGTTTTTATAGAAAGAGCTTGAATGTCTGTTTGCACTAGTAAACTCTGTGATTTTAATTACGAGAAAACTAGTCAATGTAATGGCTCATTTTCGCTCTTCCGTTTAGAATCCCAGGAGATGAAAATGAGCAGAAAGGCTTAATTAAACAGACACTTTCTCCCCAAGTCAAAACAGCAATATCTTAGAACAAATGGATCTGTGTTATTAAGACCAGAGTTCTACTAAGGTTTTTTTTGTGTACAGCATTGTAAGTTATACCAGAGCTCTTGCTACTGTTCTTCTGGCATTAAAAACAAACAACGAAACAGTCTTACAGTTACCCTGAATTTAATTTAGATACATAATAAATTTTATTTGTATTTTCAGTGAGGTTTATTGCCAAGAAAAGTTTTCCACCACTTAGTCCCTGGCTCATGGTCAAAATCAGCCCCTGCAGGTAAAGCGATTAAGCATGTGAAAAGGTTAGCCATATTCAAAGGGGGAAAAATAGCACTTGTTTGTGCTTTGCTCCATTTTTTAAATATTCACTAGATTCATACTTCTTAGTAGATATCTTGTTTCAAGCTTTATGCAAAATTGGCACTGAGAAATTTCTATTTTACCTACCAGTTCTCCATATTCTGGTCAAACACCACTGAAGAGTGTGGTAGCTTTTTCTATAGGTATATATCTTCATATGCAATAAAATACTTAGTTAAGATGGACAGCATTTTTCCCATTGTTCAAAGCTATGGTTCTGTTTTCTGCCTGTTCCAGTATTACATAGCTGCTGCCCTTCCTCTGCAAACATTAAGTTCATCTTGAGGGTAGGCTCAAGTGGTTGACCTATAACAAAGTAAACACATGTAGCTCAATCAGATGAGCTCAACGCATGCTTGTGTGAGGTTGCTTGACAGTCTGGGGTCTGTGAAACAAAATGTGTAGCTGCAGCAGTGCAAGCTGCTCCAGAGGGGAATAGTTTACATGAAGGCAAAGCAGAATTTAGATGAATATCCTCTGGTACAGTGATGTTGCAACCTTGTCGGAGATCACTCACCTCGCAGAGCTTTATTTCACAGCCTCCAGGATGGTGAAAACCACACTGTCTGCTCACTTGAGCACTCCTCCCTTGCCCATCTTCCTCTTTAGGAGCTATCCTGAGCGATTTTCTTCTCTAGCCAGGCTCTCAGCAGCACTAAGGTTGGGCACATAAGAGAGGGAAGAAATAAAAGTTCTAGTGGCTGTCCACAGCATCACCCCTTACTCCCACAGTTAACAGGGGGGATGTCTCCCAGGGTCTAGTAGGAAACATCCAAGTGTAGTTTTACTTTTCCCTCCAAAGTCATTGACTCACGAGCAAAAACACAAATATAAAAAACTGTAGTAGAATGGATCCACAAGCCACACTAGCATTTCCATGGCTAGGCTGGAAATACCCTGCCCAATCCAGCTCGGCTCTTAGTTCCACCTCACACCCATTCCAGCTATACTGCCCACATGTCCCTTCTCAGCCATCTCCCTTCTCCCCTTCCAGACAAGCTACTCCAGGTCTGGCTTTACTTGTGCCAAGGGGACTAAACAGAACAGCCACGGTATTTACAGCCATGGTGCTGTTCTCTCTGCTTGTTTGTCTTCTCATTTTTCCTTGCTACCTGTGTTCACCTGCAACATCTGTGCCATGTTGCAAAACTCAGCATACTTTTTGGTGCTTTTAGCACATGAAAGTAAAAAATGTATTTCCTGCATGCACAATCAGACAGTTTGAAGAGACAAGATTCAAATTGCACCTGCATTTAATGAGGAGCCAAATTTTCAGGCACCAGTTTCCCCTGCCATGAGGAGGAAACCAAGCACACAAGTCACTGTCTGCACAGGCAGCACCATGTCCAAGCACATCAAGTTTCGGATGCAGATAAGAATTTACTCCAAGATGGTTGCAAATGAAAGTGAAAATCTCTCACTACAAAACTAACTCAAATTTCTGTATGGCATAAATGATCACATTATTTATGAAAATGATGAAAATTTGGTCACAGTAATTCGACATCCTATATGCTAAGTGATGACTGGACCTCTGGTAAACTTGAAAAGGAAAAGGTCAGCAACTTATAGGAAAGAATTATTCTCTGCATGCAGAAAACAGCTGTTTTCAGCATCTAGAGTCAATACATGTCTCTGGTTGTCTGCAGAAGGGTTCTTTCTGTATGGAGTTGATCAGAATGCAGATGTGAACACTGTTCATATCTAAATGGACCTTTTTTCATTTCTCCTTTCCTTCAAGAATTTTTCATCACAATGTAAAATGATCAATTATGATACTGTGATTGCTGGTGGTATAATATTTCAAACCCACCAGAAGTTAACATTTCTGCTCAAAAAATAATCTAAACTAATGTATTTTTGAAACAGCTTTTCTGGCAGGAAAGCTTGGTGTAAACCAAGGGCTAATGATCAAGCCAGTAATCAAAAACTCCAGTTTCTCTAGCACACTTTCCGGGGTTAGTATTCAAGATCTGACTGGGGACTCCTAAAAGTTAAAGAGTTCTCTCTTCAAACACACAAAAAATATTGTTAATTACATACAAGTAGACAATATCCTAACAGCAGCTATATTGTCTAGCTCATCTCCTTCCTATGTCTTCATATAGTAAGAGAAGGCTGGCCCAGGAGGAGAACTCCAGTGTTCATCCTGCATAGAGTCCTGCCTCCCACAGCCGTGGGGCATGGTAGTCTCTCTCATACCCTTCAGGTGGTGTTTATTCCTGCTGTCAACAGCAGCAGTGGCATGCTGACAGTGTTACCAAAACTGTTTTGACTTGCTGCAGAAGGAATAAACAAACTCACTGAACTGGGAACTACACCTCTCAACAAAATCCATCCTGCAACTCCTATGGCATTACCAGGCTCCTATCTGCACTCCTGTGTATTTTAGGGATGGGGGCCACGTGTGTGAGCATGTGCATTATTCTGAAACTTAAGTTCAGAACATTCAGCAATTCACATTGTCACTGGAAACGTAACTGTTGGATTCTAACAGCTTGGAATCAATGGAGAGTTAAAGGTCAGTTTGCATCAGGTTTTCTATTTAATGAGTAAAACTGAAGTGCTCAAAAATATGTCTCATCCAAATTAATGTATTTAGTCCAGTAGGTTTATTTCAGAGTATGGATGCTTTGAAAGCTATAAGCATGATAGTTGCCATCCTATCCTAAGGAAAACAAAACCCAAGAGCTGTCCTGAGAGGTTTTCAGGATTTTATCACCTACACAAAAGTCAAACATTCTTTTAAAGGAATTGCCTTAAAAATAGAAAAGCTATTTTAATCAAACTCCTGGACTGCATTATCTTGTCACCTGTGTCCAGCAATGGAACACTTTTTTTCCTTTAATAGATATTTTTTCTTAAAACATCCTGATCACAAATGACCTTTGGTTTTTTAAGCAAAACACAATGGAACAACTTAGTCCAGCTCCTCTTCAGGTCAGTGGGAAACCTGCCACCTCTTGCAGCACAGAGCATCTCAGCCTGTGACATGCACAGGCTCTACCCTGCAAAGCCATTTCACCCCCCAACAGAGTTCATGGACAAGGGGGGGCTCTCAATCCCTCTGAGGATCAGGGCCAAGAGATGCTTTCCAAATGATCCACAATAGAATAGCTCGGCATGCAGCAGCCAGCTGACAGATGAGAGTCCTGTGGGAAAGAAGCTTTCAGTCCTGATTTACAGAGTGAAAGGGCAGCAGTATCTCTGGCATCTTTGGGCAGGGACTTTTAGGGATGAAGTAGCAGCTGCCCAGTCTGCATAAATTTATGAACAGGTGAGACAAGCAGGCTACTATCTGCTGGCCCTTTGGAGAATGAAAGGTGTCACCAGATTGCATAGAGAGAGAAAGAGCTCAGGTTCAAACCCTGAAGGGCTTCATCGAGTCTGTGAGAAGCAAATTACCTCAAAGGAAATACTGAAACCAAATGTAAGCAAAGATGTAGGATAGTATTCAGTAGTGGCTGGTGGAGCCCTGGAAGCATGTGCAAAGCAAATTAGGGCAATTTTTTTCTATGCAGTAAATGAGCATGAGAGGCATTACAGTTAAAAGTGTCCATAAACAAACTGTTGTCAGGGAAAGGTGCACAGGCAAAACAGCTTTTTGTTAACTCATGTTAGTCTAGAGAATATCTCCACTAAGAAGTCTAAAGATACTTTTGTCATTAGCTATGAGAACCCTTTAATTTTGTTTTGAAGTGTATTTTACTTGCTTTGACATTTATGTTTTACCATGACACTTTTGTACAAACACTAACACTTAAATCTCCTAATGCAATAGCTACGCTTACGAGATGCAACACTTACTTAACTGGCAAAAATTATCAGATACTGAATATAACTTAAAAACACCTAATCAAAGAATTTACTATTGTAGTGTAAGGAAGACACTTCAGCCAGCTCAATTTTTTACAACATACCCAGACAAGACAAATACACAGTCAAGTATTTCAAATGGAAGAGCTGCAGGTCCAGGAAACACAGTGCTGATATTTCTTGAAAGGTTAAAGTTAGAGTTCATCCCAGGAAAAAACAGTGACTCAAACATTCCCTCTTCCTCCTGCAACTATGCTTCTCTGGTAAAGATCCTTAAGAAACAGCACCTAACAGAGAAGATGGGCAAAAGAGTGCAGATTCCCAAGCAATTGCTGGAAGCATAGTCAAGAGCAAGTTTCCAGATCATCTAGTCCCTGACACAGCATAGAGAAAGAATAAGAATTTTAAAACAATGCAGCTTATGAATAACGTCTAATACCACATCAAAATACAAAATTTTCATCGGAAAAGCATGAAGAGATGGAAAAGCAGAAGCCCAGACGACACACGATGACCTGAAGTGTGACCCCAAAGGAGACCCTGAAAGCCTTTGGGAGGACGAAGGGGCTCAGGTGACCAAGGATAGTCAGTCAAGGGGCTGCAAGATTTTCCACACTCAGGGCAGCAAAAAAATGACATTCCCAACCTGGGGAAAGTCCTAGACCACAGAGAAACAAGTGTAACTCACAACAAATAGGAGCCAGCTCCTCTGAACACTGTCTCAGGCTCCGTGTGCTGTCAGTCTAAACTGATTCATTAGAGAATTCTTTTCAATATTCTACATTTCAAGGGCTTAATTACAGACTTATTCTCTATGCAGAGGTTTAGGATTAGGTGTCTTTCCAAGTAAAATACCAGGAATATAGCTGCTTACCATGTTGTACACTAGGATTTAATATTATCATTAATGACCACAGATGACAGTAAAAACTTGCCAATTAACCAAATTTTCAGATAATTTCAAGAAACTAATCAGACATTTCAGACAGATCATTATCTTTGCAGTCACTCTCCCTATTCACAGATTGCAAGTCACAGAAAAACTCTGGCATGGAGGACTGCTAAAATTGTGTGTGCCAAGTTAACTCTAAATCTTGCAGGAAAACAGATATAGCTGTGATGAAGCCGAGGGGGTGAACTAGTCCCATGTGTTTCTCATTTCCTAGTCAGCACAATCTGCAGTAGAAACACAGAGAGCAGACAGAAAAATGCAGAGTTTGTTTCAGCTTGGGTGCTTGTACAGGCAGTTATTGGGAGTACAGCTGTTGGAACATGAAGGCATTTCTCTTCCCTTTTCCCGTCAGACAGGTGATGACATCCCAAGGAACCTTACCTGGGGGACTGCACACTCACCACTATTAGCATTTATCTTCTCAGGTGTCATCAGCTTTGCAATAATTCATTAAACTTGGTGATCATTAAATATTTTCTGCCGTGTTCAGCGCCTTTGCCCTTGCATTTTCCCATGCACCTGTGCTTCCTTTCCCCTGGAGTCAGGGAACAAGCCAAGATCAATGTTTCTCTTTAGGCTACATCTTCTTCTGTGAGAAGATTGCAAATTTTCTGCCAAGAAAATCTGGCAGAACTGAGCCCAGAAGAAGGACAACTAGGTCCCTCTAGCCTTTGTTCTCTGGGGAACTATAGAGGAGGGAATAGCTTTCGATATGTTGCATATGTGTGTGCAGTGTAGGCACACAGCAAGGGCTGGACGAGAGGAGCATTCATCCCAGGGCGCTGCTCAGAGGCAAAAACTTAGGCCAGAAATACCTCAGAAATTAGGTGGGCAAGTCATTCCCAGCAGTGGAAGTTTTGGGGAAGGGCTTTCAGAACCACAGGGCACTGAGAGTCAAGTGTGTGTGTTTCTATAGGGACACAAGTGCTTATAGCAGCCAGCCCAGAACACAGAACCAATGCTGTGTGCAAAAAACAAGCCTCTGAGGACTCCTGTCAATGCATATCCAAGCATGGGAAAACAGGTCCTCTCTACCCTGCTTTCATCCAAACCTATTTAGCAGAGACACCTCTTTTATGAGACCGATCACCTCTGGTCACCTCTAACACCAGTGGTGACACACAAAGCTGCTGCTCATCTCTTAGGTAGGCCAGATTGCCCTCTGGAGAGGCTGTACCCTCCATGAAATACTGAAAAGGCATCTAGCAAACTGGTTTCACATTTGAGTACCTAAGCTGCCTGACAAAAATTAGGAGGAGGGGGGTTAACTCACAATACCTCTCCTAACATCTTTCACTGGGAATTTCCCAAAATAAAGCAACATCAGAGGGGCAAGAGGGTTCAAGAGGATCACTGTTAAGGGTCTGTGTGTATTTACCCTCATTCCATTCCTCTGGTCCCTCTCTCCCTCACAAAAAAAAAACCACAGAGAAAACACATTAAGATCTATAGCCACCTTGGTACAAAATGGGGAATGTTCTAAGGACTAGTGGAATTTCCATAACAGGAATAGAGATGAAATTATGTGTTCAGGAGATTCAGTACCAAACAGTTCTTTGAATTTGGGGCTTCTTTTTCTTTCTTTTTTGTTTTGGAGGAGCATGTAAACATCGTGGGTTTGCCTTTTTATTTGAAAGGGAGGGGAGGGAGGAGGGGACAGTGGGGCTGTTGGGTTTTTGGTTTTGTTTACATTAGTGCTTTGTCTTATATTGCCAACACAGAGGTAAGTGCTGGATCTGTGAGCAGAGAGGACCAGTGCCTGGTGCCTGCACCCTCCATTCCCATGATCTGAGGAGCAGGTGCCCCCAGCAACACCCGTGCTAGCACCCAGGCACAAGCCCTTCACATCGCCGGTGAGAGCATCATTGAAGACTGAAGACTGGCAGAGGAGCGGACAGCATGTTTTAAGCACAGAAGAGAACCTGTAAAGTGAGAGATGAGAAGCAATGGATGGAAGGGTCACTAAGAGTGGGTGGGAGGTGCTGCTTGCAGCATGTGGAGAGAGTGAAAAAGGGAAAGTTGCAGTACGGAAAAGTGAGAGCTGCTGTGGCCATCCTGAAACAGTCAAGTGTCAAGGAGCACTGAAGGAGCAAAACATCCCTGAAATTTTGACAAGAGACTGGGACCAGAATTGGGCTTGTGTGCTGGGTTGTCAGAAAAAGAAGGCTCCTTAATTTCAGGAACAGATGGTTTGGTACCCTGGGATTGTTCCTGAATTAAGGATTCTGTTGATGTTTTGGGATAAACTGGCTTGATGTCAAAGGCTACCTTGATTAAATCTTCCCCAGATTTTCCTCATATGTTGTACTGTTCTGACACATGAACCCCATTCCTATAGCAATAGATGATTCTGGGGTTTTTTTCCTGAACAAACAAAGCAAATGTTCACTTCCACTTTAAAAATTCAAGTTTGGCTTTAAAAATGCCAAGAAAAAAAATTAATTGATCTAAACAAACAGCCTTTAACAGCTCCCACTATAATATCACATGTTCTCCCTGAGGAGACCTGCCAGTTTTTCCCCAGCTCCTTTCTAAAGGTCCTAGAAGAAAAACACAAAGGGAAACATAATTAAGGAAATCTGTGGGGAAATTACTCTTTTACTAATTTCCAGAAAAATTAATTCCTTGGGATGTGACCTAATAATTGTATAATCTTTATTCCCACACAAGAGTGAATTTCTTCTTACAAAAATAAAGGATTTCTCTTTGTTTCCATTTCTCATTTCCATTCCCCCAAGCAAACCATAAGTTCTGAAAATCCTGATGCAGACTCTCAGAGAGTACAGGTGAGATATTTTATGGAAAGAGTGATGTTGGGAGAGGATCTGAAAAGAGAGGAATGGGAAGCAAGGGGTTGATTTGACTAAAGGCAATAATAATTTTGCACAGGAAATTACTTTTGCACAAACTGGAGCTATCCCTCCTCCAGCAGCACCACACTGACTCTGGAAGCAACTGGTCACTCAGAAAATTGTCACAATTAAGTCAATGAAGTATTGCTGGAGTAAGAAGAGGAGGCAGAATTCCCAATATCGTTTTGCAATAACCTTTATGGGAGCAGATACTTTGAAACCTTTGAGGAAAATTTACCAACAGTTATCCATGAAGCCTTGTAGCATCCTACCATCCCAAGACAGACAATATAATTTTGGGATTTTTTTCAAATTTTAACATTTCCGACACTGTTTTTTGGACTGATTGTATCTTTCTGGTAAAAATGACTAATCATAATTGGGATTCTTTCACATCTTCCCTCATTTACTCACCTCCACATTCCTCTATTTCGGTTTGCTGATCAGTACTATCTACTCTTCATTTCCTCTGCACAAAAGGAGTGAAAATATAACTTCATGCTGAGACATACAAAGATTCAGGAACCAATTCTCCAAGAAGCTTCCACATATCTAAGTATGCTAACCATCCTTGGCTCAAAGTCAATGTTTCACTTCAGTGCTGAACTGAGATCCTAAATCAAATCTTCAGATGAACTTCTTTGAAGATCACGTACATCACTGTACTTCTGAGTCTTACTAACTGTGGAGAGCTCAGAGGTGTAGGCAAGATCATGGTACAGTCCCCCACACTTTTACTTGCTAAGGGAGAGAGGTCTATGTACAATTCATGCAGAGATTTCATGAAAAACAAGGCAAGAGTGCTCCTACTGAGTGATTTTAAAAGAAGCCTGGTATAAATAAAATGTGTCCGTTTGCATTTTCGTCCTAGACTACAGCCCCAAGTTTTAAGAACCTTTTTTGCTAGCTGCTGAAGATTTTCATATGGGTATGTTCACAGCTCTATAAATTATTGTTATGCTTATTTTGCCTGTGAGCTATTTTCTCTGAATTTGTAACAAGACATAAGTTTTCTGCTCTGTTAAAGTGTAATCGTAAATGTATCTTTCTGAACACAGAGACCAAATAAATGTTTCTGTAGTAGTGTAGTTATCCCAATATAAGCCAGCATGTTGAAGCAATACAAGCTAGTGGCCAGCACACAATATAACAATTTTATTTTAAAAAAAATAAAATGAACACTGCCATAACTTCACATTTGCAAGGAGAAGAAAAAGTATCAGTTAATTGCCTCTACATGATGACTTACATATAAGCAAGAAGCTGGAGATTTACAGCCCAGTTGTTCTCATAACCAACCCCAGTGACAATGTGTCTCTGCTCATCCTAACAGAAACATCTGCCTAATCACCAGAGCTAGGGATAACCACTGCTATCTGACATTCCAGTGGTTTACAAGGACAACACAGTTATAGCTGAAAATCTGCCACAAGCATACAGCTAAATACTCTGCTGAATTCATCACAGTCATTCAGACTACTCAGATGCTTCCTCCTATCCTTAGTAAAAGGCTAACATGGATCTTGATCCAAAAGAACCAAGCTTCTGCTCCTTATCTCATAAAATTTGATGGGGTTTGGTGTATGGGTTTTTGAGTTTGTGTTTTTGAACAGTTTATCCTGGCAGAACTTACAGGCTAACAAAATACTTCTAAAAGACCTTCCTTATGCTTTATGCCAACACCTGACAGCAGAACTCTAATTCAGAAATACAGAAAAACCCCTTGGGAGAGAGAATCCAAACAGTAAAGCTCACTACTTTTGCAAAGTGTTGCTGCTGGTTCCACTTCTCCCTCTGCATGGCTTGGTCTTCTTGGCTGCTTTCAGCACAGATTAGTGACCTTCAACCCTGACAAATATGTTGCCCTCATGCTTTTATGATCTCATAATCTCTCAGAAGGTGCCACATTCTGAGATTAAATACACCAGAATCCTTGTGGCAGCATAATACAAATGCAACTGTGATTAATGCCAATTAAAACAGTAGCAGCATGTGACAGCTGTTACAATTACTGTTAATTAGCAAGTTTTAAACCTTCTCTTAGGAGGCTCTGCTTCAAAGCATGCAACTAGAACAGGTCATGAGTTCATGGTTCCTTAGTCCTTTGAATGACTTTCTGCTAGAGAACTACTACGTGAAAGGGTTTAGCAGAAAAGCCTTGCATGATTTGTTGGTATTTCCCTGGAAAATGGCTCGTAAAGAATAAAGGAACTTCTGCTATGGGGGGAATTTGGGCACGGGACACTGCCCAGATGAACTGTTAAACACAATTTGTTTACAGTGTTCCACACAGCATCTTGGATTTCACCTATAAATATACAAGTTAAACAATCCAAGCAGGTATCTACAATAAAGTTGTGCAAATATCAATGGGAAGAGAAGAGAAGAGAAGAGAAGCGAAGAGAAGAGAAGAGAAGAGAAGCGAAGAGAAGAGAAGAGAAGAGAAGCGAAGAGAAGAGAAGAGAAGAGAAGCGAAGAGAAGAGAAGAGAAGAGAAGTGAAGAGAAGATTGTTCTTAAACCCTATTTGGCACATTTCACACCAATTTTAGAAAAATGGTATCTTCTCCCCTTCTCCCACCACAGCAAGAAAGGAGCCCCTACTTAGGACTTGTTTCTGTTGCACTGGGGAGGTCTGCCTGAAGCACGTGCAGACACGCTGGCTGCACCTATCCCAGGAAAATAAACACTGCAGGGATGCTGCCAGGCCCAACCATTGATGCTATCACCCTGGTAGAACAGTCACTGGCATGCTGGGACCCATGCTGTCCCAGGAAACATCATCCCACATGGGTGCACAAGTCCACAGGGCCAGGAGCCACACCCTGCAGCCACCCTCTCTGGCAGGAGTGAGAAGGATGTGGTCAAAAGGCAGCAGTTAGCCCTGAGGCTAAAGAACAGACCTTGGCACTGGCTCACAATAATTCTAATAAACACAGCAGTTAGGGATAGCTTTAACTAGATTGCTTGAGCAGGTAGTCTGGGCTCCAGCACAAGGTGGGCACCTCATAGGCCCCAACAAACCTGCCCTACTCAGGCAGCTGCCACATTTTCGGTGTAGTTGTTACCTACATCAGTGTCTCACCCTTTCTCCACCAGTAAAGTCACGATAATACACGTTCCATGGGATGCAGGAATGGCAGGTCCAGTGTTGGATGTCATTGCAGACCAGAACAGCCACCCATGTTCCCAGAACGATGAATTCACTACAAACTTTAATCATCTTAAACAAAGAAAGGGAATGAATGCTCAAAACTGTTTCAGGCAACGGCCAAATGCTGCAAGGATCTCCTGCAGGTCTAGGGATGACCAAGGGCATTTGACATCGCACAGGAGCAGGCAGCTGTGGCCCAAAACACAGCTGCTTCCCCAGGCATGCAGCCACTTGGTGCATATTCCTGGTACTCAGATGACTTCCGAGGGCACTTGCTTCAACAACAGCATGGTCTCCTCTGTTACTAATACCAACGAAACCACCACTTACTGCCTGAGCAGTCATACTGTGACTAGGAAATCTTGTTTCATATTTCAAACGTAACTTAGAAATTACAGTATGGAGCGCTTGACATCTTAAGAGATCTATACATCATGTTGACACATATAAACAAAAAATGAGACCATACTGCATAATGTCAAGCAGCTTTTTAGGTTGTTTTAAAAGAGGCAACCTTTACAATGTAAAGACACACTTTATTTAGGTCTGAATGGGTCATTTTTCTCTTCCTGGTTTTTTTTCCTGACAGCAGACATTTCTTTTTTTTTCTTCACCAAAAAGAGTTTTATCTCAAGCAGCTCCGAAACACTTTCATGATCTGTATAGAAAAACATAATCAATTCTGAAGTTTTTGTAGCTTTTGTTAGCTTTTAATAGAACTATGGAAATCTTTCAGCAGCTACTTTACTTTCCATCAAGAAAGAGTGCACAGGGCTCTCAGTAAGCCTCCTTACCAAGAGATTTGCACCGGCGGCACAGGGAGAGGCAGGTACATTATTTTGTGATTAAGAACTAGCAGGTTGGCTCTCCATTTATTTCAACCATCCTATTAGTGCAGCTAAGACATCTGCCTAACATTTCCTTTCACTCTGGTTCATGTGAGCTGAATAACGCATAAGCTAAAAAATGGGCTTTCAGCAGCTTTTAATAGCAAGGAAAAATAAACTCCTACAGTATTATAGATGGACAATCTCTGTCTTGGCTTCATTACCTTATGTTATTTAAAGAAAATTAGTGGCTTTGCACTGACAAAACCCATGCAAAAGAATAATGTGTTGAGCTCATTTTGCCCGATATGTGCAGTAAAGTTTTAGTTAATGATCTTTCACTTAAAATACTAGGACTCTGTGTCACCACAAACGGTGTAACCAAGGCATTATTTTCAGCATGTCTAAGCCCTCAACCTTTAATGAAGGCACCATGTTGTGTCTATTCCTCTGCTCTGCTCAGGGTGGGAGCCAGGAACAACTTTTTGTGCACACAGCACTCGCATCCATCGCCCATCTCACAACTGTACGTAAATAATTTTGTGACAGAGGTAGCACAACCTGAACGGTATCGCTGAGCCAAACCAAGCACTGCTTCTTGTAATGCCTTCTCCTGTCCCCTTCTGGTGTGCACACATATATAAACAGATGCATTTATCAGATGCCTGTGTCTTTATTGTACAGATACCATATACCCTGTTTCTTTTCAACAGATTGTTCTGTCATTGTCCCATTTGTTGCCTGCAAAGAGGCTGTACTTCAGAAACTTTTATTACAGGTGCCTATCACTGGATTGTCTGTACTGAATTTTAAGATTAAGATTACTTTTAAGTGAACATTTACATTTATGTATAATACTGTTGAATATTTATAAAGTAGATAACTTTGGGGAATATTTTACTCTCTTGTACTTAGAAAAATCTCCTTCATGCAAATTACTCTTTCTTCAAATGGCACAGTTAGGGAAAAAAAATACCCTGAAGTTAAAAAGAAAATCTAATAAAGTAATTCTTTCAGACATTATTTCTGAGTCACTAATCTGTTGCTCCTGCAGAGATGGGGACATGGTCCTAAGAAAGGCTGACCACTTCATCACAAATGCCTCGTTTAGTGGAAGATAGTTGTGAAATTTCCCCTCAGTAGGCAGACGCCTGCAGTGATGGAAAAGCCATTCTGCCCAAAGGGCTTCACAAGGAATTTCATGTATGTCTCTCCATCTTGTCATCCAATGGAAATTTAGAAGATGCCTTTTGCAGAAATATTTGCCCTGGCTGTCCATCCAGGTGTTTTAGCGGACCCCTCCAAATTTCCAATAAACATCTCAAAAACCTTCACTTGTCCCCTGGAGGTCACAGGGATTGATTCTCATTCCCATTATATCTAGTGATTTAACTTTGACCCCCTCTACTGTGCTACAGCCCCTGGCCTGAGATCTCCTTTACAACTGAGAGCTTGGAGAGTTAAGTACATTTCGGACTGATGGAGAGCAAATAAGTGTTATTGGCGTGCACATGCTTGACTCTGGAGTTTACATGAATGGTCCTCAATCTACTTCCTAGCCAAGGGGTGCAGAGAGGGTGCAAGTGGTGCAGGGTGGGCTGTGCACAAAGCCTAGGGCATGCAGCAGGAGCTGGTTCCACTTGCCTCCTGCATCCTCTCCCTACGGGGCCTGGGACTTACACGGGCGAATGGGAAGAGAGGAGGATAGAGGAAAGGAAGAGGAGAGGGAAAGTCGCATACAGCAGACGAGGTGGCGCAGGCGATGGCAGTGTCCGAACGGGATTCGGCGCCCCTTTCCCCTCTTTCTCCGCCCCGCCGGACCACCCCCCTCCCGGGGGTGCAGCTCTGGCCGCCGTCGCTGCATCAGGCAGCCGCGCCCGCGGGGTCCGGGACGGGCGTTGGTCACCGAAGGGACTGCCTGCGGGCTGCTCCCCTTCCCCGGGAGAGGGAGACGAGCCGGTGCGCACACGTATGAATGCATAACCACAACCACGCACATACGCACACCTGGAGGTGTGCGGAGGGCGTACGAAACAAACCCTCAGCCAGGTGTCACCTTTAGGAGTGGCCCGACCCAGCCCGACCACGCCCAGCACGGGTCCCTCCGTCCCGCAGCTCCGGTGCTCGGCGCTGTGCCGGCGCGGGGGCTCCGAGACCGAGCTGGTCTCCTGGGGGTTTCGGTGCTCCATCCCATACCCGACTGCCTTCCCCCCACAAAAATAAAATATCCAGAAGCAAAGACTTTTAAAAGAGAACCCGCGCGAGGCGGAGAGCAGTCTCCGGACCGCTAGCACAAGCCCTGAGCTTCCCAGCCGCCCGCCCGGGCTGCGCCGCGGTAATTCCGCAGCACCGGAGACATGAGGATCTCATACCTCCGGACAACTGCGTGAGTCATAAATACACGGCGCAAGGGCTGAAAGTCGACACTGTTTACAGCGACTTTGCCGCGGCCTTCGGGGAGTCAAACCGCCACCCCCCGCGCAGGGGCCGGGCTGCGCGGAGGTTCCGCACCCCGCACCCCGCAGTGCGGATACCGCGGGGGACTCGCGGCGGCGGCGGCACCTGCGGCCGGCGAGGGGCAAAGAGGGGGCGGCTTCCCCGCTGCCGCCGGCCGTCGGTCGGTCCGTCAGTCCGTTTGTCCGCGGGAGCGCGGCAAGCGGCGCTGGGGAGGGACGCGGTGTTAGGTTACCCCGGCCTGGCCCCGCCGCCGCCCCGGGGCCAGCGGGTGCCGCGGGGCTGCGCCGGCGGCCGCGCAGCCCACGGTATGTCGGGCCGGTGACTTCAGCCGGGAGATATTTGGAGGCTCCGCGGGGTCCGGTGCGGGGGGCCAGCGTGTGTTTGGGTCTGAAAGCGAATCAGCGGAGGGCGCGTCACTGCCAAAGGGCCCTATAAATCCATCT
>VWPU01003201.1:0-23704 GCA_013398955.1 Callaeas wilsoni
CCCGCCCCGCCCCGCCCCTCCCGGCTGCGGGCGCGGCGAGGAAGGGGCGCGGCTTGTCCGAGGCTACGGCAGCCGGTGGGGGTGCGCAGCTCTGCCTGTCTCGGGCCTTTCCTTTCCAGGGTCGCTCCCGTGTGCACGGCGGCTGCTCGCCCTTGTAAAGGTACGAGTTATCACAGAATGGGTCAGGTTAAAAGAGACCACAGGGGGCATCTTGTCCAATCTGCCTGCTCAAGCAAGGTCATCCCAGAGCGTCTTGCACGGGATTGCCACCAGGTTGTTTTTGAATATCGCCAGTGAGGGAGACTCCACAGCCTCTCTGGGCAACTTGTTCCAGTGCTCTGTCACTGCACAGTAAAGAAGCTATTCCTCATATTCAGGTGGAGCTTGTTTGTGCATCTGTTTCTGTCCATTGACTCTTGCACTATTGCTCTGCACCACCGAGCAGAGTCTGGATCCGTCTTCTTGACACCCTCCCTTCAGACACGGACATTGATAAGGCCTCCTCTCAGCCAACTCTTCTCGAGGCTGAGCAGGCCCAAGTCCCTCAACCTTCCCTCATCAGAGAGATACTCCAGTCCCCAATCATCTTTTTTGCTTTCCACTGGACCCATTAGTTTGTCCAAGGGATTTAAATGTGACATAGCCATAACAGTTTTTTGAGTATTTTTCTCCCCCAGGCTAGGCAAATGTAAAAATTTCTGCATCTCTTGAGCTGTTCAAAAATAGCTGAGCTATTACTGGCATAGTGGCTAAAACAAATTCAATTTAATTTATCTCTCCAGAGAGCTTGACTCCCACGCTGTTTTCTGGCTTGGGTGTCGGCTGAATCACGTGGAAATAACTGGGCCATGTTTGCCCTGAGTGACTGTACTGAAGACTCGTGCAGTCACAAGGTTTTTTAAGGAAATTTCCTGGTCCGACCATTCACTAGACTCCCTGGTAGTCACACTCCCGATGCCAGAGACTTTCACGGCTAGGACCGAAGGCCCTTCTCAGCAGGTGCTTCAGTGAGCCGATGAGTGCCCCACTGGACTTCCTACACACCTCACCTTCTGTCAGTGTTGCTGAACCTTTGTATTTAATATAAAAAATTAAACCATTGGGGGAAGAAGAATGAGAAAACTGCCAGAGATTATACACCTTTTTGTTCCTTTTTACAGAAATGAAAGAATACTATCTACCCCTTCTGACTTTTCCTTTCACTACGGGATTTATAAGCCTGCTTACCACAACCTGCCACACCAGCAATGCCTTGCATCCACCCAATATGCAGAATAAAATAATTTGCAAAGAAGTATCTTGATACAAAGAAATACACTTTTATCAGGGATGATGTTGTTCTTTATTAACAGACAGAAGGGGAAAGAGTGATACTGAAGAATGATAACAGAAGACAAAAAATACACTGTCTTATTGAGGCTTAGGTTCCTCTGGTTACTTTGTATTGTTTGTAAAAATTACAATCTTAGCATTTCCAGTTCTTGGATTTAGCATCTTTTTCTATTGAAAAACAGCGGTAATACAAAAAAAAAAAAAACAACAACAACAACAAAAAAAAACAACGCTTCGTTGGAAAGAGATTAATTGGACCAATAAAACCAAAATGTGATCAGGAGCTTGTGCAGGCCAAATGTAACTGTGTCCATGCACTAATACACATACATGAGAATATTTATGCAGCTGGCTTTCTATAAATTTCTTACACAAAGCCAGACATACTTCTTATAAGCTATCTCTAAAGAAAAGTGTGAACACAAGGCTTATTTTGTGACTCAATCACATGTCTTCCTATTTAGTTGTGGAAAAGCTGGATGTTGAATCTACTCCTGTCTATTTACTATTCCAAAGTTGGGCTTTGGCAGTATGCATCTTCAGGATTATCTTCTACCAGTCAGTTTTCCAAAGTAACTTTACTTCGTAAATCTACAGCTCCTTAGAGTGTAAGTAAAATGTCTTTGTCTTGTTCAAATAGTCTGGCGAAGGCACTCTGAAGTCAGAGGAGTAGGAGTGTCCTAGGTCAAGTACCATTTCTTGTGATCAAAGTGAAACAATTTTTATTTTGCTATTGCAAAGTAAATTTTATGGTGTGATGGATTTTTCGAATTCACAAAGTGTGAGTGAATCTTCCACAGCAATCAGCTAGGCTTGAAGCTCTCCACCTGAGAAAAACTGCTTACTACTGATGAACTGCTAGGCCTAGGCTAGGTGACCACAAATAAGCATGTGATTCCTGCTAGTGACTCTTCCCTACTTAGAAATCCATAACATTTGCAGACTCATCAAGGCATGGGGTTCTGTCTTTGTCCCCTTCATTCCTCTTCACATCCCACAGCTCACTAGAACTAGCAGGTGCAGTGTAATTTCAAGCCCAGGCTGGATCAGTATCCGAGAAGTAAGGAACAGAGTGCATCAAACAGTGGTCCATCTGTGGAGTGATGCCTTAGGATTTTAGCTTTTATATTTTCATATAGCTGTAACCCTGCAATTCTTTAGTGTATAACTCTGAGCTCCATACAGAGTGTTAGCAACTGCTTTTCCCATTTTGGGCAGACACAACAATTCCTCTCTAGGCCTGAGAATCAAGGACACCTCACTGTCTCAGGCCCTGAGAAATGTAAACAAAAGTGAGTTAGGGGGGAGCAAACTGGGAGAATGGGACTGCACTGCCTGAAGCTGTAATTGGACAATTAACCTCTGATGTGCAAATGGACAAAACTGATATCTGTCCCAAAAACGTGTGACTGTCGTCCATCCTGGATGTAGTCTCTGCGAGACTCTTGCACTGCCCAAGCTGTACCCTGTGAAGGCCTTTCAATAAATCCCTGCCCTTTATCCTTTCACTCTGTCCAGCCTCTGTTCCAGGGCAGCCTCTACACGGCACCAGGGGCATCCATCCAGTCCCATGAACCAAAGTTACTCCCTGGCATTTCCACAAAATTTGGGAACTCTGTCTACATACACAACACAATCAGAGCGAACATGACAATCAGAGCCACCCGGACAGCAGTTTTTCCACTTGAACTCTTGCTCTGTATGTTCCTGCAGTCTCCATTGAAATCAATCAGTAATCCCTCTGCTTTTCCCATTTTTGTATCCAAAGCTTCTGAAATGCTTGATGGCACTTCACACCTGTAACAGAGCTGTTTAACATCTGGCTGGATGTTAGCAACCAAGCTTCTGGGCTCCCTGCTCCTAGAATTCCTGCAAGCTGAGCCTGGAAGCCGCAGACTTCTCTGTGGCCGTGAGGGATTCCATGTCAGCTTTCTGCTGCCCTCTGTCTGAAGGCTGCTACGACTTCTGCTAAAGTGACTCAGCGCCTCACAGGTCTGCCAGGATGGCAGGTCATCTTCAGGTTAAGTGTTGTCCTCTGCTTCAAGACAATCACAAGCAGCCTTCTCAGTCACATATTAGAATTCAGGAAAGTAGATTTGGTCATTAAAAAAACCCAAAACCCAGTGTAAATGATGTTTCTCCTTGTTTTTATTCTCCTCAAAATTTTCTAATTTCCAGTGTTTAATGAAGTTACGTAACTTTAGGCATACTGCCATGATTCTGTGCATTTTCATGTTCATAAATAGGAGTGTTCTTAGCTTTGTTTCTTCCATATTGCAGATAGTGCTTTCAAAATGGTTTTAACTCAAGCACGAAGTGCAGTGGATAGAGCAGGATGAACTGTGAACCTCTTCAGTGTGTCCCCAAAAACCCAAAAGCCTAGTCTTACAGGGCTTTCAAAATTTTTTAACTATTTCATGGAGAATTTTAGAATATAACTGCAGCAAAACCACACACCGCAGGGGTGCCTTATTTCTAAATCTTTCAGAGTCACCTGGTTTTGAATCTCCTTCAGAATCAGCTGAATCATGGTGGAATGTTTGCTCTACTTACACAAATTATTCCTCAGGACAAGGTGAAATGTGTAAGTCATACACTCCTTCAATTACAGGTGCAACAATGTAGTAACTGCTGAAATATGTAGTAATCTTAGTAAAGTTGCACTGAGCCTGAACTGCTTCAAGATTTTGAAAGCCAAAGGCAAAACCAGAATTTTTTACCTGATCATGCTATGCAGTAAAAACTCCAAGGTCTTCTTAGCAATAAAAAAACTTTAGATAAATTTTAAAGCCAGTTCTGGCAGTTCAAGAAACAAACAAGAGAGTTATTATATCCTTCCTGTCATCATCAAAGGAGTGCATTCAGTGGTTTGGTAAAATAGAAACTTTAGAAGTCCAGTAGCCTTCTTAACACTTTCACTGAGAAGACCCTGATCTTCAAGCTTTATTCAAAATTGTAGTCTAACATGGCAGTAGACAAAACATGTCTCTCTAACAGATTTGGCATATTGATGGATCTTCTAGTTGATTAAAAGAACTTACAAAGTACCATACTTAACATTATTAATACTGTATTTATACTTCATTTAAATATATATAATTTACACCATATATCTTAATTTGCATTTCATTTTACGTTTGGTAAATCATTCATATTACTGAAAAGTAATATGACTTAGAAAGAAAATCAGAATTGGAAATACTTTATTGGCATGTACAAAGTAATACACATGTGTCTTACCGTCTGGAAAGAGCATTGCAGAATAAATTTAAATCTGACACTGAGCATATTTTCTTAAGTGTCCTTGGCTTTTTTTTTACTGATCAAAGTATGTGTCAGGCAACACAAGGCGTTACAAGTAAAACCTTGATTTCAGTCAAAACAAATTTACTGTCAGAAATTATTGTTAATAGAAAACTTTTATCTTGGTAAAGGGCCCCATCTTCCCTTTGAGCGGATATGAAGTAAAGTAGATTACTTACATTTCTAGTAGGCATGGTTCTGCTTTATTTTGAACAGAGGTATTAGGATGAAACCCATCAACTGATCCCAGAAGTTACAATGGAGTCTTCCCTTACTTCTTCTCATTCTTAACTCACTTTTATACTATTTATTTACATTTTGGTGGAGCTTGAGTGGCTGTAGTCATATACTCAGTGAGGGGTGGCTGTACCTTGGCAGCAGATATCTCAGTATAGTACCTATCTCAGTATAGTACCAGGGACATGTGTCAGTCCAAGGAGAGTGATTTCACCACAGTTGCTGATTCAACAGCAGGACATCTTTCTTTATCTCACTTGGTTTTCAGCTGCTGTGCAGCTTATCAGCTAGAAAGTACCACCAAGTTCCTCCCTCCTCTGCAAGGGTGTCAACAGAGCCTGTTCACAGTGCCTCCACTCCACCCTTCCCTTAGTTCCTCTGAGACTGCATTGTGTGCAGGAGGTCAGATATCCTGGCCACATTCCATCCAGCGAGTAGCAACCATATTTTCCCCTGTGCTTTCCATACCATTATCTTTTTACCCCATTGTCTTCCCACACAAGCAGTATTCATGGATTTTGCAGTTTATCGGTCCTTTTCAGAGCAGGCTGGTAGAAGGAGAGGTGCTTTTGTTTGAGGGAGTTACGTAGAATTTGTTGTAAATTAAGAGCCTGCAAAAGGGGAGAAAAAGGTCTGAATGGAGACTAAGACAATACGGAGACGTCCTATAGACATATAATTGTGGGAGTTTTTTAAAAAATGAATACAAAAAAAGCCATACTGATGTACAATTCCAAACCTATAGATTATGGTTTCAGACAGACAAAAACTTTTGACACTTTTTAAATAATAGCAGTATTTTTTTCCATCCATTTCCATCATTGGTTTAAAGGATTTACAGTTTTATACATATATATATAATGAAAAACTGGTAGTCCATCCAAAAAGTTCACAGATAAAGGATCCCTTCTTTGTTTTATACAATCTGAGAGATATTGTCTCTACCCTTAGTTCTTGCTCCACTACTTTTCTAGGTGTTTGATTACTGAAGCCTGTCAAAGCATCTTTTACTCTTTTTAAGTATGCAGTTTCACTGAAGCCCAAGTATTAACATATAAACAAAAAATTGGAGTCGACAGTGAAAAGGAGATTAGTGAAAGGACTAGTCAGTTTGAACACACATAGTACAACAATTGCTAGACTATTAAAGCACTTGAAATATTGAGACCTTTCATCCTTTGAATTGGTAGACTCATATCAAACCTATTCCTATTGTATTTCTCACAGGATTTTGAGAGCTCTATCTTGACCCTTACTTTTCCAGTATATATAAAATATGGGGAAAGGACAACTCTAAAAGAGTTCCAATCGAAAAAAAGAAACCTAGAAAAAAGGCAGCAAATTTAGCAACTCACCTTAAAAGTGGCACTTCCCTGGAGCATCACACACGCTCTTAAGTTCCCAAACAGTCAAGTTGTTCAGTAGCATTTGTTTTACTGCCTGTTTTTGGAAGAGCAGCATTAGTGTCATTCCAAGTGATTCCCTTATTAGCAAAGTAAACAGATGTGTTGCCACTTACTCCAGTAGAAATGGTATCAGGACCCTAATAGGGCAACTCTGAATACTAAAAATACAAGTTATCTGTATTTAACATGACAAATTTGGACAAGAGAAGCCAGAGTAAATAAAATTAGTCAGAGGATATAGATACTATTGACAGAACTGCTCAGAGTACGCTACCTGATATTTCGCATGACACAGACCACTTTGACACAAAGGGCAGGTATATGTTATTTCCTTAGTTTTAAGACATCAATTCACAGAACTTACTGGCCATCCTCATCTTTTTTTTTTTTTTTTTTAATAACACAGCTCCATGTATTCAGCCCCAGTGGACATTCCCACTGTGCAACACAGACAAATACCCACAACATGCTGCATATCCTGCTCAACGCGTGGAACTTTGCCACTGTTCATACATGATATGTAATTATTGAACATCTTATTTGTGTTTTAAGCACTAAGCACTGGTCTTCAATGAAGCCTGCACTTCTATTCTGCATTCACACTTCTGTTCTGCTACTGAACCTCAGTCAGGTGATATCATTGTGCTAATACAGCTGCGTAATGCTTAAGGTTGGTAGTAGCAGTAGTAGTCAAACAGTAGTCTGTATCCTAGATTTAAGCTGTAAGACTCTTGAGTCTGCTAAATGCATATCTCGATGGGGGAAAATAGGAAGGAAGAGAGACAAGAAAGAAGGTAAGTGAGTGGTGTCATATCTGAAGGTCAGCATATGGCTAAATATTTTTGCACTGGTTTTAGTTGACCAAACATCAAGGTTTAATCCCAGCTGGCAACTAAGCACCACCCACCTGCTCACTGACTCCTCTGCAGCAGGATGAAGGAGAAAATCGCAAGTGAGAAAACTCATGAGTTGAGATAAAGACAGTTTAATAGGTAAAGCACAAACCACACACACAAGCAAAGTAAAACAAGGAATTCATTCATCACTACCCATGGACAGGCAGGTGTTCAGCCACCTCTAGGAAGGCAGGGCTCCATCACTCATAGCAGTGATATGGGAAGACAAATGCCATCACTCTGAAAGTTCCCTCTTTTTCCTTCTTCCCCAACACCATATGGACTGGAATATTCCTTTGGTCAGTTGGGTTCATTTGTCCTGGCTGTGTCTTCTCCTAGCTCCTTGTACATCTCCAGCCCACTCACTGGTGGGATGCTGTGAGGAGCGGAAAAGGTCTTGACACTGTAAGCTGTGCTTAGCAGTAAAGAAAACATCCCTGAGTTAGCAACAATGATTCCAGCACTAATCCAAAACATAGCACTATACTAGCTACTGTGAAGAAAATTATGTCAGCCAAAGCCAGCACACCAAACCAGAAATACGACTCTTTATCATGAAGTGTTCATTGCTGGGACTGTTTTGCAGAAAAGAGAGTGGCAAAGCTCAAATTCTAGTGAGAAGTCTTATGGAGCCTCTGGATATTGAAGTTGGCATTTGTTTTTTTACTCACGGGATTGCAGGAGTCAGAGCGAATGAGCGATTTTACTGGTTATATGACGGACACTTGGAGTGGGAGAGCTTTCCTCGTTAAGAGATGGAGGTGGCACCATCTGGTGGCTGTATGCAGGCTTCTGTGTTGTTTCCAACACACATAGTTGGATTGATGGGCTCAAGCATTTTATGGTAGTTTATATTCAACAAATAGTTACAGTTAATAATTTTAAATTACTTTATGTCCCTTTTTAAATTAAGGAAAATGTGAATTCTCACGACACGAAGGTAGTTGCATTTGGAGTTGACCTTGGATAGTTGCAGTGGGATTGGTATTTGGAAAGCACCCTTGGCAGCACAGCAATCATCTGGTGCTGAATGGGTGTCTTCGATATGGAATTAGATAAAGACTGTGTGATTTTCCCATGTTGTGTATTCTTAGGTACCACATGTAAAAGAGAAGACAGAACTTATTGCAAAGACGTTCTTGCATGGTTATCTCTGTCTACAGGACAAGTAAGACAATGTAGATACTAAAAATATTTTCTAGAAGTCCTAGGAGTTAATGCCACATTTGTGTCCCATTTTGAAAAATCATGGATACTGTAGTCTTTGGAGAGTCCCGGAAGGCAGGCCCTTGCAAAACAGTTCTTCAAAGTAACATCTGGATGTGAACCGTGACTACCCCTGCTGAAATGGGGTGTCAACTTAGCCATCTCTGCTCAGTCCAGAGGGACTGGAGCTATCATTGCTATGCCTTGCTTCCTGGTCTTTCTGCAGTGGTAGTCACACTGTGGTTCTGAATGAAGATACTTGGACTGCATGGCTCAAATGGCAAATCTGAATCCTGTAGTTCTTCTGCATGACCTTTTTCATAGAAAATGGGTGTATGGGCACTTGTACTCCAATGGCCCTTCAGAGAGACCTCGAGAAATTAGAGGGCTGGGCAATCGCCAACCACATGAAGTTCAACAAGGGAAAGGTCCAGATTTTGAACCTGGGATGGGGCAACTCTGGATGTACAGACAGGCTGGGGAATGAGACAGCAGCCCTGCAGAAAGGGACCTGGAGTTCCTGTTTGATGGAAAGTTGAGCATGAGTCAGCAGTGCCCTGGCAGCCAGGAGGGCCAACCCTGTCCTGGGGTGCATCAGGCACAGCATCACCAGCTGGGCAAGGGAGGCGATTGTCCCGCTCTGCTCTGAGCTGGGGCGGCCTCACCTCAGGTCCTCTGTGCAGTTTTGGGCAGTGTAGTATAAGAAAGACATTAAACTATTGGAGAACATCCAAGGAAGGATCACAAAGATGGTGAAGGACCTTGAGGGAAAGCTGTATGAGGAGCAGCTGAGGTCACTTGGTCTGTTCAGCCCGGAGAAGAGGAGACTGAGGACAGACCTCACTGTAGTCTGCAAATTCACCATGAGGGGAAGAGAGGGAGTCATTTGTCTCTCTGTGACTAGTGACAGAACTCAAGGAAATGTTGGGAAGCTGAATCAGGGGAGGTTTACGTTGGATATTAGAAAAAAGTTCTTCACCCAGAGGTGCTTGAGCACTGGAACAGGCTCCCCAGGGAAGTGGTCACAGCACCAAGCCTCCCTGTGTCAAGAAGCATTTGTACAATGCTCTCAAGCACACGATGTGATTCTTGGGGTGTCCTGCGTAGGGCCAGGAGTTGGACTTCATGACCCTGGTAGGTGCCTTCCAACCCAGCATATTCTCTGATTTTGTGATTCTCTGATTCTGAGTCAGCTGGCTTAGAACCTCTTTCATAAAGTTGTCATCCAGGCGTTTTATGAATCTTCTGGTCTGGATTGTAGCATCTATGCTCCCTCTTGATTTCTGGCAAGTTGAAGTACCCCATAAGGACAAGCAGTTGACTTGGAAGTGTCATTTAGTTCCTCAAAGAATAATTTTTCATCATTATCGTCCTGACTGGGAGGTCTATAGCAGACTCCCACAATGACATCCACATTATTTGTTAATGCCTTGATTCTTACCCAGTGTCTCTCAATTGTGCTATTGCCAACTGTAAGCTTCATACATTCTATCCTTGTCATTACATAAAATGCCACCTCCCAGCCTCTTCTGTCCTGCCTGTAAGCATCCAATAGGACACTCCTATCCCACCATAAAAGTGATTTATTGAAAATATCATTTTCAAACTGAACAGGGTAGGTTTGAAGTGATCACCATGCTAGAGAAAATTACATGCTCATGAATTGTGGTATGTTATTATTCATGCATTTTGCATCACCAGACCATTAACTTGGTTGTATGTGCAATTAATGAATCTATTTTCCTAGAAATAAAGGTCCTAGTCCATTTGCAGGTCTACCTGCTTTATAATTAGCTCGCAAGCCCTTGTGTCATTGTTTTGTATTCCCATGTCTTCTGGTGTTTCCAACCTCAGAATTTAGGGCATTGTCTCCCATTTCATACCTCTGCTCAATTCTAGTTGATCTGGGCCTTGGAAGCTGCTTTAGAATCTTCAGATTTCCCTTTCCACTTCTCCTAGTACTGCATTAAGGTTGACCTTCAGTGTACAAAAGCCTACTGTGCTCTTAGTGTCAAAAGGGCTTAAGCCCAAAATATATTTTACTTTGTTTTGATGTTGTTGTTGCTAAATCTAGTTCTTATACAAATTTAAATTACCGATACATATAATACATTAGAAAGACTATACATGTGTATCATAAATGGCATTGTATAGTAAAGCATATCTGTCGCTGAAAACTTACCAAATGTATTATTTTTAGCATCTATGCAACATAATTGCATTATCAATATTTTTCCCTAATTGCTTTTTTTTAATGTTGTCAAAACTTAATGTATGTTTTTTGTAGAATTGGACCTGTGAGATGAATATTTTTATGGAATTGGAAAGTAGATTAGTGGCATTTAATTTTGTGCTTGTACTAAAGAAGTATTTGGGTTTGAAGAGAAGTAATTTTTGTGGATTTTTATGAACCAGAAGATGGCAGCAAGTGTTGATTAGTATTTCATGCCACTGAACCTCTTCACACCTTCAGAGCAAATCAATATCCTTTGTAATGCAAGCATTTGCTTTGAATGTGATGTGTAACAGAAAAGAGCTAATTTACATTTGTATCTGTGCCATTATTCTTGCACAAGGAAGTAAGAGGGCTAATCCATTTCAAACGGATTTATCCATTTGAAAAGACTGATGCCGTGAGGGGCTATCAGTGTGAATATGCCAAAGAAATAATGCAATGATCTGTTGAACACATAAATCCAAACCCACATGTATAGTGACGTTTTGCTCTTCATACTGCCGTCTCTGGAGCTCTTTGCAGCACGTGTTTGGAAGATAGATGCTCTTTCTGAATAGGCAGATCAATGGTTGGAAGTATCAATGGTCATGGAAGATAACTTTATATGTTGATTTTGGGATAGCTCAGAATGAGGGTAGTACTTCCATGGATCTTGGTGGGAACACTTAAAACGGAAGTCTAATTCTTCTCAGTGTATCAGCCTGTTTCTAGTTTGGCAGGGTAGATAGGATTGAACCAGCAGGTAGAGTTGCAGGAGGTTTAATGCTTTCTTTCTGGATTTTAATTTGAGTACTGTATATAATGTTAGCTTGTGGAAAGGTAGGAAGAAACACAAACTATGCTCTCTGCACAATTTAATTAGAATAGCACACTTGGCCAGAGCAACTCATTGGAATAATTTTAGATCCTTTCTAGAAATTACCTACTGGGCCACACATTAAAGCTAGCTTTGAGTAGATAGCTCAACAAATCTTGGTAAAGTTCAGGAGAGAAAAACTGCTCCCAACTTACTATAAATTACGATGGATCAGAGAGGAGCTGGGAGAAAAATACTGTGAACCTCACACATCATTAAATAGTAGTTCTGTCATATAAGCATCCTTCAAAGTGTTTAAATTTAATGAATTGCAGTGTAATTATTTTGATGTAAGGTTCAAGTATCATCAAAAGTGACCTGGAAGCCACTTACAGTTTGAAAAGCCTGCTGCATATCTTGTCTCATCCTGGCCTTCATAAGTGTGAAGAATCTTAATCTATTTATTTTCTCCTCAGACAGACCATCCCATAACTTTGATTATGCTCATTGTCTTAATTTTTTTTTTCCACTTTACCTGTTCAAGATACAGCTGAGCCATGAGTGAATAGTGGTATACTGATGTTTCTTCAGTGACTTAGAGATGTTGCCTGATATACTTTTCCTATTAAATCATTACATTTGACTTGCTTTTCTGTATCTGCTCATAGTCCAACAGGCATATGGTGAGGGACAGAAATGAAAGCAAAATACAACAGTTGAACTGATAACAGTACATTTTTGCGCATTGCAGCATCATGTTCAGGAATTCATTTCACTTCTAAATAGAACAGCTGTGAAACCTTTTATTATTTTTTTGTGTCCAATGGGCAGAGCAGTGGGGGAAAAAAATGGACAAAACTTGTGAACTCCAAGGTAAACTAGGTGGCCACAGTAAAATTATAGGAATAAAAAGAAAAAAGACCATATTTGTTAGGTGTCTGTAAGAAAGATTCTGTGTTACACTGGTCGAGGGAATGTTGGTAAGAATTGTTGAGGGATCTGAATGCCATCCAGCTGGTCGAAAAACAGATTTAAAAAATAGTGGTTTGAAAAGAGTAAATATTCAAGTGTCTTAAATGACAGTATCACCCATCAATATTATAAGATTAAAGAAAAAGGATTCTTATACTTATCTGGTATAAAAGATAGGTCATTCTGAAAATCAGGTATGATATATTTCCAAAATTAAATTCAGTACAGGAAGTACCACAACCTTTTTAATTGATCTTTCAAGACCTTTCTGGTTTAGAGACAAGTTACAAGATTTAGACAGGAAGTAATTACACCTTTTTTTTTCCTGCTGGTTAATTGGTTTGATCAATTGAATCAATTGGTTTGATTCTCTGTTTCACTGTGTGATTGGTGAAACTGTGAAAAGCTTCTCTTGCTTCCTAATATAACAATGCTGTAACAATGATTCTAAAATAAAACCATTACCCCAATTAAATATGCAGATCTGAGAATATGTTCTTGGATAACACATATTGTGACCATCATTGTGTGACACATTTATTGGTAACATGGACAGAGAGATCAAGCGCAGCAAGTTTGTCAACAACACCAAGCTATGTGGTATGGTTGACATACTGGAAGGAAGGGATGCCATTCAGACCGTCTGTGACAGGCTTCAGAGATGGGCCCATGCAAATCTCATGAAGTTCAACAAAGTGCAAGGTCTTGCACCTGGGGTGGTGCAATCTCAAGAATAAGTACAGTCAGAGTGGGAACTGGATGGAGAGCAGCCCTGAGAAGGAAGATTTGGGGGTGTGTGTGGGCTAAAAGTTCATTGTGTGCCTACAGAGCAGAAAGCCAATTTGATCTGGGCTGCATCAAAGGCAGTGTGACCAGCAGGGTGAGGGAGGGGATTCTGCCCCTCTGCTCTGCTCTGGTGAGATGCCACCTGCAGTGCTGCATCCAGCTCTGGGGTCTCCAACTCGAGAAAGACATGGATCTGCTGGAACAAGTCCAGGGGAGAATCATTAAATTGATCACAGAGCTTGAACGCCTCTCCCATGACCACAAACTGAGAGAGCAGGGGTTGTTCAGTCTTGTGTGAAGAGGGCCTGCAAGAAAGGGGGAGAGGGATTCTTTACAAGGGCATGTAATAGTAGGACAAAAGGAAATGGCTTTGAGCTGAAGGAGGGCAGGTTTATGTTAGATATTGGAAGAAATTCTTTACTATGAATGTGGTGAGGCACTGGAACAGGTTGTGCAGAGAAGCTGTGAATGCCCCATCTCTGGCAGTGTTCAAGGCTGGGTGGATGGGGCTCTGAGCAATTTGGTCTGGTGAAAAGGGTTAATTTCTTTGAAGCATGCTTCTTGCACCACAGTGGGTTCACAAAAGCCATTCATTTACTTGAGATATTTTCTAGTGCCATTCAATCAACAGGTGGAACAAGAGAGAGGTAATTGAGAATGAGTGTCATGTATTGTCAAGATTCCTAGCTCATAAAGTCCATAACTCTTTGTGTGATTACGTTTGTCTCTTTGCAGCTGATATTATTTCTGGTCTCCCTCTTTACAAATCTTTAAAAGAAGAACATGTATTACTCAACAAATACCATATCTACACTAGTGCTGTTGTTTCTGAGCAACTACAAAATTGAAGAAATGAAAACAAGTTAGACCTTGATTTTGAAGGCATATTTTTTCTAACAAGAAAAAAACCCCAACCCACATAATAAATTCAAATGAGTGAAGCATGAGAACATCTCAATTGATTTCCTAACTATATGAATGATGAATTCTGATGTCTAGTAATGTTTCATTGTTCCGTCTCTTCTATTTTTGGTTTACCTTATCGATCATTACAATTATTACTCTCTTACACAGTCTCTCCTATTCCCATTCAAATTAATTTCTTAATACACAGTGGAATATAAAGCCTCTGGAGAGTGATTCATTTTTGTAGTATCACAATCACTTTTTGGATTACTTAATTGGTAGGACAAAAATTAGATAAGCAAATGCACCACTGCTTCTGTTATTCAATGACATCTACGTAGAAAACTGGTTTCACCACCTGAGAATATGATACATTTGACAATAAATTTTAAAATGTTTTAAGATTGAAATAAATTTGTCTTCTCTAGCTGCACTGCTGGAAGAGACTATAAAAGATTCTTGTCTTCACACAGCGTAAAGAAGTGCCAAAAACCTAAAAAGCCCCTTTGTCCAATATTAAAACTCTTCTGTATTTTCTTGATACCAAATTAATCTCACTGAAGAAGTATACTTTAAGAAACAGTACTATTATATGTACATTCACATTTTTTAGCTTGTGCTTTTTTCCTGGCCTGCCAATTGCAAGAAGAAATCTTGGGTCTGCAGCCCAAATGTGTTTTAAAGCCTGGCATTATTTTATCATCTCTTTAATAACACGTATTTTTCATGTTAAATACATTTCAATTGCCCACATCCCAACAAAACTTTGTTGCAAACCATTAGTCATATACACTTACTGTACAAAAATTCATGTCCTCACACAACTACTCGCTGCCCAAGATTTCCCTCCATTCTCTTTGTGTCTTCTTCAAGTATCTTTTTTCATTTCTCTTGTTGGAATTCTTTCCTAAATATTCAAGGTTTCAAAAGCATGAGTGAATTCTCTTCTGTAGTCCAGTAATTTATTTGCAGCTTTGGTGTTGGTGTCTCCTGCCAGGCAGCTGAGTATTGTACCAGTGCACAGCTTACAAATTGCAGTAACTGATCTTCAGATAGATGTGAGACCAAGTTAAAAATAATATTGAGAATCTTCTTGCTTTCAAAAGCAAAATTCTTTTGATTATTTTATTTAAATTGTTTCCATGTATTTTTAGTGAGGGAAAAAATTTGGAAGTTTCACCTATTGATTTTGTAGGAGAATCATGCTGTAGTCAGACTACTGAATGACAGAGAAGTTATGCTGATAGGAAATTTGTAATGAAAATTATTGAGGGCCTGATTATTTGCAAATCCCTTCTTTTTCACGTCACTTTTATCTCTCAGACTTGTCAGCACTGTTATCCCAGCATTGTTAGGCATTTGCTGGTTGTTTAATTACAAAAAAATGATAGTATGAAATAGTTGGCATTTGCTAGGTCCCTAAGATGCCTCTGTTAGATCTTCTGTAATAGTGTTCTACCCCTATTCTATGTTTACATGCATTTTTGGCAATTCCTGCAATCACTTTGCTCATGAAAGAATTTTGTTTTGTTCTATATTCAGTTATGACCTCTAGTTAATGAACTTGGAAGCAATTGGTGCTGAAATACATTTGCTGGCATGGCCTTTAGACTGCAGAGTGTATTCTTCCCCAGCACTGAAGCCTTACAAATTAGCATGCAGTGATAAGCATGTAATAAATTTAACATCAATATTTAAGGGTGTTTATTATCCTTTCAATTTTCCCAAGTTTCAGCTGAGGTGTTACTGTATAATCTAACCTGACAGAGAAAAAAAAAGACTATTTATTTTGCAGTGGTGTGTGGTCTTAAGTGTAGCATGCATAGCTATTTGGCTTCTGGAGTTTCTGTAGTCTCCACTGCTTTTGTGTACCTATCAAATCATATCACCGAGAGTCAAATTGCAGCTTGTTCTGGCAACAGATAGAACTACCTAACAGTGTGGAAAGACATGATTGGTGTCTGACATAACTCTTGCCTGTCTTAAGATCTGTGACAGGTAAGCATATTAAAAAGAAGATTGAATTTCTAGTTTGTTTTTTGTTGGTTAGCTTTTTTCCTGACACAACTTTACTGCTAAGTGGATGTAATGTTATGTATTTGCTTTGAAAGTATTTTAGTATGAGTTTCTTCTCTGTGGATGCCAGCTGTTTCAAATGCAGGAATATATTTTGTTGCATTTCCAGGAAAAAACAAAAGAAAACAAAAAACCAACCCAAACAAACAAACAAACAAAAAACGAGCAAACCCAGACCTCTGAAAATCTTGGAATTTCATGTTGATAAATGCCTTGCAGTTTCGTTAATTTGGAATTCAGGTTTGCTTAAATTTATTTTCCCTAGGACAAGACAAAAGGGGTTTTTTTTTTCCTAAATTCAAAACATCTACCTGTGTCTTCTAGCCTGAAGGTAAAGACAAACTTCTATCTTTCTTCTGTGACAAAAGTTCATCTAGCAGACATAACCTTTTCACAAATTAATGATGAAATTGCTAATATGAGCCCACAATTGTCAAGGAGCAATTTTTGGAACTTCATGTTCCAAATGAGAATGAGAAAACCAGCATATGGTGGGTTGACCACATGACTGTCCTCCAGATGCCCATGAAGCTGCTCTATCATTCCCCTTCCCCAGCTTCACAGAGGGAGAAAAATACAATGAAAGGATCATAGAATGAGATAAGAAGAGGAAGAGATCACTCATCAATTACTGTCACGAGCAAAACATACTCAATTTGAGGAAATCACTTTATTACCAAACACAGCAGAATAGGATAATGAGAAATAAAACCAACTCTTAAAACACATGGCCTCAGCCAACCTTTCCTTCTTTACAGACTCAGCTTCATTCCTGGCTTGCACTATGTTCACCCTCCCAGTGGCACAGGGCAACAAGGAGTGAGGGTTGTGGACCCTTTGTGCATGCTCATCACATGCTGTCTCTGCTGTGCCTTCCTTCCCACACTCTTCCCCTGCTCCAGCATGGGGTTCTATCCACAGTAGTCAATCCTCCACAACCTTCTCCAACCTGGGTCCTTCTCCTTCCCAGAGACTGAAGTTCTTCACTAACTCCTCCAGCATATGTCCCTTGTATGTGGTGCAGTCTTTCAGGAGCACATTGCTCCAGCGTGGGACCCTCTGCAGGGACACAAGTCCTACAAAATCTGCTCCAGGGTGGACTCCTGTCTCCATGAGGGCACAGGTCCTGCCAGGAGCCTGCTCAAGTGCAGGCTGCCCATGGGGTCACAGCCTCCTTTGGGTATCCACCTGCTCTGTCATGGGGTCCTCCACGGGCTGCAGGTGGATCTTACTCCACCACAGACCTCCACGGGCTGCAGGGGCACAGTTCCCTCACCCTGGTCTTCATCACAAGCTTCTGGGGAATCTCAGCTCAGGTGCCTGAAGCACCTCCTTCCTCTCCTTCTCCCCTGACTTTGGTGTCTTCAGGGCTGTTTCTCTCGCATGTTCTCATTCTTCTCTTTCAGATGCTTTTTGTGTAGCAGATTTCTTTTTCTCTCTACTTAAATAAATAATTTCAAAGGCACCAGAACCATCAATGATGGGCTCTGCCTTGGCTTGTGACAAGTCCACCTTGTAGCTGGCATTGGCTCAGTCAGACATGGAGTAAAATTCTATCACCTTCACTCATGCCTTCAGTCATCCTGCTATCAAAACCTTGCCATGCAAACCCAATACACAGTATTAAAAATGTCTTCGGCACTTTGGTATTTGGGAATACATAATTCTGTGGATTTTAAGTACTCCTACATGTCAATGAATTATAAATATATGCAAATAAATATCTAGTTGTTCAGAGTCTTATTTCAACATGTTTTGTTGATCTTAGTATATAAAATAAGTATTCATAAAATAAGATAGTATATGTTTTATAATTTTAAAACAATAATAATCGTATATATCTATAAAGGATGCAGCACAAGTCTTTTGAATTAACAACTGTTATTCATATATGAAACTGAATCTAACAATGCTTACATGGAAACTTTGGAAATTTGCCATGTATGTTAGGTAATTTCAAGTTGAACATTCACAGTACCATGTGAATAAGTAACACTCAATTACGGCTTTAATGACATTAATTCACCATAGCAATTTGAGCAACTTTCAAATTTGTTTTACAATGTGAGAGAGTAAGTCAAAACTGGGGAAGACTTCAGCTGTTAAAAGTTGTTTGAAGCCCATTGAGCATGAAGCAGACTACTGAATAATGCAGACAAGATAATGAACTGGAGACAAATGAGCCCAAGCCAGCCCCTGCTGAGTGCCAGGAGAATATGTTTATTTGGCAGATTTATTATCTTAACATCTTTTTGCAGTGACCTCCAATTTAGAGAAAAAACATGAAATATTTTTAATCTGCGTATTTTTATTTGTAACTGCAGGACAATGTTATTATTTGTCTGAGGCAGATGTGAGATAGTTGTCTGTTAAAGATGGTAGAATCAGTTTGCTGGATTCTTTTACAGGTGTATGAAAGTAATTAAGAATTTGAGTAGGAATCCCAGTAAAATATGTTCTTGAACAAGCAGTTAAGACTGGTAATTTATCTTCAGGGCAACAAACCCAGTAATTTCTGCAAAAGTCTGTTTTGAGGCTTAGTCTTCCTTTCTTAGAAAACCTTGCTTTACAGACATTGATACTGTTATTTGTTTCATGTCCTACTATTCTTAAAAAGAAATTCAGGAAAGAATTGCTTAATACAGGACACAAGGACTTCCATGCAGAATTATTGTGTAATCCTATTCTCAATTCTGTAAAGTATTAATGTAACTGGCTGCATTAAGGTTCATTTGTCAGAGTCTGTGCTGAATAGAAACTCCTTCACTTCTCTTCACAAGTACAGTGTAATTAACAGTATTTTGTATCCTCTTTTTCATCAATTTCCACTTCAGTGATACATTATTTGGAAAATGAAATAAAGAATTTTAAACATATAATTGCTTATATATATTTATATAGTTATAAAACATATAATAAAGCATTGAAAAGCATAAAGGCATTTCAGATTCAAATATCAGTTCCATATATTTTTCTTTTAACTCTATAAACTACTTAATGTCCACCAGTTTATAGTATTTTCCACTCTCAGGCAGGTCCTAGGTGTACACCATCTTCCTCTTCAGTTCCCAGAAATGCTTCCTTCCCAGCAGTGGAACTTCTGACCAAACAAAGAAAATGCAGTTAGACCTTTTACTAATTAATGGTTCATCAGCAAGAGAACTGGTCATGAAGGTCTTGAATGGGTCTAGGAGATAAATTTTCTTCACGTTCCACTGTACACTAGAATCATATTTCTGTGAGCATATGCATTTTATATGGCCTATGCATATTTCCAGGCCTAGCATTTTATATTGACAGAGAAAATCTGTTGCACCGCATCTTTTTTTTTTGAGAACATCATTTAAATTACACAGTTTTGCAATTAAATCCTTAATTCTTCTTCCCTATGCTTAGACACAAAAATTTTAAGCAAAAGACATATGCAAGGATCACACTAACACCATATTTTTGCTCTCAGCTTTTTTCTGCTTCTAGTGCTAAAAGAATTATCTCATTTCTTGGCTACCCTTTCAACATCCAGAGAAACCTGAAATACTTCTGCAATGAGGTGACTACCTTGATGAACAAAGGGAGAGCAGTGAAGGTTATTTGCATCAACTTTAGAAAGGCATTTGACACTATCTCTTGTAGCATCCTCATAAACAACCTGGCAGAGTACTGGCTAGTGAAGTGGACAGTGAGACACATTGAAAACAGGGTGAATGGCCAAGCCCAAAAGATTGTGATCACTAGTGGTTTACACAATGGAAAATACTGGGGCCAGTACTGTTTAACAGGTCATCCATGGCCTGGACGTTGAGACAGAGTGGACCCTCAGCAAGTTTGCAGAGGAAGCAAAACTAGGACGATTAGCATGATCATCAGAGGGACTTTGCCATGCTGGAGAGTTGGGCTGGGAATAACCTCAAGATGTGCAAAAGGAAGTAATAGAAAGATTTGCCTCTTGAGAGAGATGCACCAGGACATTCTGGGGCTGTTCAGCTGCAAAGTATCTTTGCAGAAAAAGACCTGAGGGACAGTGGACACCGAGTTGAAGATGATCAAACAGCCTCTGAAGCTGCAATATACTGACTATTGTCAGCAGATTGGGTGAGGTGATCCTTCCTCTGTAATCAGCACCGGTAAGGTACATCTGGAGTTCTGGGTGCAGTGCTGGGCTCCCCAGTAACAAAGAGATACAAACATGCTGGAGTAAGTCTGGTGCAGGGTCCAGAAGGTGATAAAGGAACTGGAGCATCTTCCATGTGAGGAGAGACTGAGAGAGCTAGAACTGAGCAGCCTGGAGAGATTGGCTCAGGGAAATCTTAAACACGTGTGTAAATGACATATGGGAGAGAATGAAAAAGAGAGAGCTAGGCTCCTTTTACTGATACCCACTGACAAAACAAAAGATTATAGGCACAAATTTAAAAAAACAAAACTTTTTTTTTTTAAAAAGACCCATTTCTTCTGAACATAAAAATATTTTTATGTTGTGAGGCCAAACGCCAGCAGAGATTGCCCTGAGAGGCTGTGAAGTTTTCTTCTGTGAAGATATTCAAAACGCAGCTGGCTTCAGTCCTGGAGAGCAAGCTCATGGTAACACTAGTTAAGCAGTAGGTGCCACGAGATGATTTTAAGAAATCCTTTTCTGCCTTAATGATTCTTTGGTTCTGGTAGATTTTGGGAAAGGTGGGAACAATATGCTTTTTTCTTTGCTTACCTACAATGTGTGTGTGCCGCTATTTTTTTGGAAAACAGAAGCTTAGCTACCAAATTCTCTGGGTAGTGGTCATATAGGTATTTATGAGGGCCTGGTTTGGTGGTAGAAAGGAGGGAAGAGGAGAAGAACAAGGAAAAGGAAGATGTCATTTTAGTTCATTATTTGTTTATTCTGCACAGGGCCATCACCAGTTTTTATCAATATGACACACATTTCAGTTAATTAGTGGTATTCAACAAGTTCCTATGAACCTGTACATACTGACCAATTAATGCATTTTAATATCCAAATGACAAAGTGTTATTTTATATGTCACTTAACATGTATTCATAAATAATCATGCATACAAACATATTAAGTCACGGGGAACACTAATGAGTAATTTTCAAGTCCTGGCAACCAGCAGGATTCAATTGGAATATACTATTTGGCCTACTTGGCCTTATTAAAACTTTCAAAGAAGGAGCAGCATGTCCTTTTTAATCTGTTTCTCAATGAATAGTAGTAAATAAATGAACATGAGATTGGTGGGTATGACAAATTAATATGCACACTGACAACTTATAAACACAGCGTTGCTTAGGGAATTACTATATGAATATATACAAGCAATTACATGTTTTAAATTATTTATTTCATTTTCCAAATAATATACCACTGAAGTGGAAATTGATAAAAAAGAGAATACAAATACAATATTATATCAACTTTTTACTGAACTTATTAAGTGGAGGGCCCCTTAATGAGGAAATTAATGAATGAAGCAGTTCATTATGGCTAAGCATTCTTTGTTGTCGTTAAGAATTTGCTGGCATAGACCTGTTATAGTCAGTTTAATTATGATTAATATCTTATCTTGAATTCCATCTCCATTCAGATCTGAGAAACAAATGCAAACCCTATTATATGATCAAAGTTCATAAAATAGGGTAAGCTGCTGATGACCTTATATTTTATTCATTTTCACATTCATATTTATCAGTTTTTATAAGAACTAATGTCAATCTTTCAATTTTTTTTAAGATGCATTTATTCGTGGTATGTTATACAATCTCTTGTTCTTCTTAGAAGTAGGATTCTATGTTCAAGATGAAATGTCTCAACAGCTTTATTACCCTTTTTCAAATGCAGTAGCTACTATTTATAATGAATTTAAATAAAGATAATCTAATCTTAGTCTCTAAGATTTACTCCAAGTAAGGCTTACTAGACTGTCTAATTTAAATTGATTTTATTTAGCCAAGGAACTCATAAACATCAGTGCAAATTGTACTTCAGCTGTAATCAAGGTTCAATCTGTCAGTTCTGTGGGTTTTTCTTCTCTATGTGTGTCTATGAATTGATGAATGAGGAGTATGTTTTAATTAGTTTATGTTTCTAAGGGCCTGTCAGTAATAATTGGCCCACAATTTCCAGTATTTGACCGTATATGGAATCCATAAATTCTCATCCACTGATGAGGTAATAGTTCAATCTGAAATAGTTCCCATGCTGTCTTTGGCTGTATGGTACTGGTTACATTAATATTATCATTTTATTCTGTAATTTCCTTCACAAAATACCTTAAAAAATTGTGTGGTCAGACTCTCCATCTGTAATTCCTCTTCCCTTCAAGCTTCCACCTTTCCAGAGAATTATAGGTCTATAAAGAATGAAATTTCTTTGACTTTCATTGAACATGAAATGGAAAGAACGGGATAGTTTGTGGTAATTGAAAGAAAAACTGAGTGCACATATAAGTTGTGGGCTCTAGAGAATGTAGGAAGCAAATCTGTAGTGCCCAGCTTTAGTGCTTCCGTTGCTCACATAACTTCGTTTTCTCTTGCAGAGTTTCAAAACAAGTTGTTTTGCCATTCCTACAGAAATCAACATATGGGATGATTTGGAAACAAAAAAACTGAAAAAAATTCACCTAGTTCTCACATGTATTGACATAAGCCAACGGTACTATGAACATAAAAATACAGTCTTCTAGAACCCTTAGAAGAGCCAGATTCTAACTGTAAGGGGAATCGGGATCTGCAACTTCTTTTCATGTAACTTCTAATAATTCTTAAGATGTTACCAAAATGAAAATAATGAATCAATACTGTACATTCTCCTTAACTAGAATGCCCTTTTTATATCGGTATTTGAGAATAGGGAGTTGACCTATCCAAGTGAAAATTACTTTACCTAAATTTACCTACAATGGGAAAAATTTTCTTAGTCACAAGTATTTATGCTGTGCTTTATTGGTTTTGTGATGTGCTCTTCAGCACCAAAATGTGAGTTCAGTTCAACTTGTCTCAACTGTGTTTGGGACCAAAATCTTCTGAAATCCTTTGAATCATTCTCTACTGTGTGTTTTTTTTCCTAAAAGTGAAGAATTTTCCTTTTCCTGACTATTTGAAAACCATCTTGTTCAGATCTCTACTATAACTAGAGACACGGGTATCTCATCAATGTATAAATCTGTGAAACCAAAGTAGTCTGTATGAGTGAAAGACTTGAAAGATGACATTTTAATTATGACTTCCCATAGGTATTTGGGGTCATATGTTTAAAAGCATGTGATGTACATGAACATTATGTCTTTCAGCAGTCTCCACTACTGACTTCATAAGTCTGCCCTTTTGAAAAGCACCCTCTATCATATTTATGATGTTGTCTTTCTTAAAATGGGTACTAATCTAAGTCTGCTGAAGGCTTGATTGTACTCCTGTGAGTGTCCCAGCAGTGAATCCCATGGGGACAACATGGGTTTGACCAATGATTTCTGTGTTTTATTGGTGACTTTGAAACTCCTTTCCAGGTCATGTCTAACACTTCTCATTCTCTCACACTCAGTATTTTCAGTTTCTCTTT
>VWPU01003201.1:24005-46505 GCA_013398955.1 Callaeas wilsoni
TCTCTCTCTTTCTTTCTCTCTCTCTCTCTTTCTCTCTCTTTCTTTCTCTCCTTCTCTCTCCCTGTCTCCTTCTCTTTCTTTCTCTCTTTCTTTCACTCTTTCCCTCTTTCTTTCCCTCTTTCCTTCTTTCCCTCTTTGTCCTCCTATTATATCAAATCTCAAACCTTTCTTTGCTTACTCTTTTCCCGGTCATATTCCCATTTGTTTCCACTCTGCCAGTGCTCACAAGCACAGACATTAACTGGATTTCAACTTCCCAATTCTTCCTAGTCACAGGTATATCTCCCTGCTTGTGAAAATTCTACCTTACCCACATTCAGGTTGCCTCTAAAACTCACTTTGGCAAATTTGACTTATGGCAGTTTTTAATCCGTTTTAATTTTACATTTTTAAATAATTATATGGTATTTATAGATAGTAATTTAAATAATTAAATATATATATTCTTTTATTTGTATAAATGCTATGCAATTTCTCTATTATTCCTGTTCTGATCTCTGTATATAGGTAACAGTCTCTTCAGATCAAGGCTATCTCAGGTATCCAGTTGTCATTATTCATCTTATTCATAGAATCATTTTAATGAGAAAGTAACTTAACTATTTAATCACATCATCACCACTCTGCTTTTATGGAAATATGATGAACATTATGCTAAGAAGCATTTTCAAAAGAGAAACAAATATCATTAGGGCATGCACCTTTATTCTGTTTGTAAAATGTACGTTCCCTCTTCTCTAATAACTTATATAAAAAAATTCTGACTCTAATGTTAGTCATGGACAGTTCAGAAAATATACAGTCCTTAGGGGGATTGCAAGTCAGAAAGAAATAGTTTCCCGGGGTCAAATCCCTGATAACATTTACTTTAGCCACTTACAACTGTGTAAGATAGGCATGAGCTGCCATCTAAGTAAAGATCTGCGTTCACTTTCATTAGTGACATGGTGTACCATATTTTGTCCTCAAATAAATGGCTTTAAAAGATCATGAATCAACGTTCTGAAAAGCCTAGATTATCCTTACTGAGCTAGTACTGATGCACTGTGTAACTGGACAGAAGGACAGATATAAATGAGTCTAAAAGGTGCACTCACAGCTGCACAGGTGAGTGTTCCTGTATTGGCGGAACAGTTGGAAGTGATAATTCCTCTATGTTCCACTGGTATGCTCATACTTGGATGCAGGTGGTTTTTCGTGTCATAAATAAGTAGCACAAAGTGAATAAAATATGACTGGATAACTGCAACCTAACTTTTCAGTCCTTACCCAAATAGAAGTGATTTTCTGTTCAGTATTTACCGGTATTATGACTTATCTCTGCGTCCCTTTATTTACCTCTTTGGATACTGAAAGAAAAAGAGCATGGAGCAAAGTATGACAAGGTGTAAGTATTTCAGTATTATTTAAATATGCGTAGGTAGGATTAGCTTCCCAGAAAAATGTGTATACCTAGGTCAGGTGGCAGAATCCAGAGCCCTCAATTTAGCTGTCTGGCATCCCCACAGAAAATACTTGCTTTATAATGGGATACATCAAAGTCCTTCAGTAAGATACCTAACATAGCCAGTGACTGAGTGTCAACTTCCATTTCTTTATTCTGTGCCTGGAGGTGGTGTACATCCTGGTTTCCAGCAGCTCCATGATACAGCATACTCTCAGGCTGCACAAGACATGGCTTGATTCCAGTATAAGGCAAGTGAAATGTCTCTTCTTCGTGGGACATGCTATTAATTAGCTGTCCCCTGCTACGTATAGCACTAAGATGTTCCCTAGGTGACTAAAATTCTGTTGGCTAGGAATTAGGCCAGCCAGATGAAGGGACACAGCAAAGTGCTGTCCTAACAGTTTCCATCTTTAAGGACTTTGCTCCTTTTTTCAGCAAAGTGCTCAGTCCTAACACTTTTAGTCTTTAAGGACTTTGCTCCTTTTTTTATGTGCATAGAAACTGTAGCCCAAAACCTCTTCCCCACTAGACAAAAGATTTCTAAACTGGGTTATATTGTTAACAACATCTCCTAGCAGCCAGGGCATGTGACAGAAACAAGCAACCTTGTCGAGGCCAAGAAAAAAGTAACAGTTTGACCCATTAAGAGGGAAAGGAGGCAGTCTGTGGAGGCACTAGCAGTTCCCAGTTTTGCTGCTTTACGCAGAAGAGAATTCAGCAGACAGGAAGTTGTCTGCCATCCACTCTTCCATTCCCTGGACTGCCATCCATGTGTAACAGAGTGCAGACTTTGGGCTGCTCTGAAGTGGTCCCCAGCCACTAGCAGCACAAGTATTGTAGTCTTACAGTACCTGCAGAAATTCTGATTCTACTATTTGATCAAATTCCGTCATGAAATCACATAAATTACAATTAAATAAACCATATCTCTATATACTACATTTATATTGTTTTCTTAACATGATGTTGGATGGCCTAATGAACTAGTATAATGCTGATGCTAATGTTTTCCTGTACCTACTGAGAAAGGATAGTTCTACTGCTTATTTTAAGCTGCTAATCTACTTAAATATGGTCAATCCCTAGGCAATTGTGACTATGTGCCAGAAATGCAGAATACATGAGCAACTCTGCATGTAGAACTGGCAGGTCTACAGTTTTTCACCAAAACAAGAGATTGATTCAACTCCTGGTGAAGTCAGTGGGACTAATGTCAATAAGAACAACAGCAGAGAAATGACATTTCCTTGCCCAGAGTTTTATTTATTCTAACTATTGTAGGGAATTTTTTTAACCTTCTGTTCCAAAAGTCTTCGAATCACTGATGTAGACTAGCACACGTGGGACATTGCTCCAATATAAATTTTTACATCTAAAACCACAGCAGCAAAAAAAATTACAGAAAGTGACACAGCATAGAATCTAGGTTATATTTAGACAGCCATTCCTCAAGTTTAGATAGGCTTTTTGGTGTTTTTTTTTTGTTTTGGTTTGGTTTGAGGGTTTATTTATTGTTTGGTTTTTTGTTTTGGTTTGGTTTTTTGTTTTCTTTGGTTTGGGGTTTTTTTGTGGGTTGGAGGACTTTTGGTTTGATTGCAGGGGAGTGGGGGTTGTTGGGGTTTTTTTAGGCTTTCCTCATTGTTCAATATTTGGTTTATGATCATCAGAAAGGTAGTTGTGGATGTCAGTAATGTTTCTCATGGAGATGCAGTCAGAATCATAACCCATTAATAAACATAAATTAGAGTATAACTCATGTTAACCTCACACTAGAAAGCAGAAAAAAAATAAAGAACATGTCTCTTGAAATAAACTTTAATAGCCATAAAAGGCACTGTAAAATGGGAAATAATGTGTAATTGTGTAATGGATGAGAGTCTATAGATAACATTTATTTGTGCTGGTGATATAAAATAGATGTCAAGCACTGGAGAAAAAAAGAGTTGTATGAAAAACTAACATTTTCTGCTTCAAATTCATTAACTGTCAGTGTGGAGCTTTAGTCGACATGATGTTTAAACACGTAATTAAAATAGAGTTTTGGGACTGCAATGGTGAGAAGTGGTAGTAGGAGCGGTAGTATAAAAATTCCCATAATTGTAGTGGGTACATTTATAAGCTCTGTTCTCTCAAATTAATGAGATTATAAATATGATCCATATCAGATTGTATTTCAAAGAGAAATAAGTTTTAGCTTTGTTGTTATAAAGAAGGACTGAATTTTGGCAGTTCATAGTTTCAAAAGACAAAGAAAAAGATTTGGGGGTTGTGGGAGAGACAGAGGTTTTGAGTTTTGTATGACTTGAACTAGCAGTACTTTACTTTGGACCAAGTGTATTTTGTGAAACAGGCACAATGCCTTAGGTAAGGCAACAAACAATATGTAAATTTTATCCTGTATATTGCATTTTGGTGAAAGTGGAAGAAAAAATTGTTCTCGTTTTTGTTCATGGCAATGATCACTATGCATAGATATCTCTGAATCAGGAAGGTACGTATATTTTACTTTCAGATTATCCTGTTTTTCTTCTAGTGAATCCATTCCTTTAGTGAATCCATGAAAAAAAAAGACCTGTCTATTCAACTTCCATCTTGATAAGGTGTTTTATCTCATTATTTGTGCTTCTGTGGTACAATTCCATTGTTCAGATGCACACACAGAGTTTTGATTTTCTTAGGATATCTACAAAATTCTACTGTTTTGATGAACTTTGGCACAAAATTCCTACATTACAAAAGCCACTAGAAAATAATGTGGGTTATTTCTTTGTGGGTAACTTGGGGTTAGTTGTTTTGTGAAAGACTAAATTATTGGCTTTACAAGGTAAACTACGCAGAAATTATGTCTCAATTCCTCAGGTGCTTCAATTTCTTTTTTAGGTAAAGGAAAGATATTCAATTACAGAGCCATCACTCCACCAATAACTTGATGGAATTATTCAACAGAGGTGTTTGCACGTAGAATCAATTGCTATTTTTACAGCTGTCTCCTTACTGTAGTTTCAAGAGGAGGGTTTTGTAAATGTTGTGTATCTTTACCACCTTAATTCTCATCAGATAGCAAAGCATTCTTCCATACCACCTTCTCAGGATTTGTTGTTTTAACTCAAGACAACTGTTCTGGATTGAAGGCAAATGCAAAATATCATTTTCATGTTTGCTCTTTGTATCATGCAGCTTACCTGATTAGCTGCTGTTAAAACAAATGATTACAAATACTCATCCTTCAAGGAAAGTGAAAAGAATAGCCTGTAACTTCAGTGGTGCCAATGAGAATATATTTGACCTCTCATCTCCAATCCTGACATTGTTTAACCATATCCCACAACTAGAGAATTTCAATTATTTGTTCAGAAGAGCCATTCATAATTGCCTGGTGTAAGCCTGCCTTTAGGATGCAAAGCAGAAAACAATGAAAATGCTACTCTGGTGAATTAGAACAGCAGCACTTAAATGTATAAATTAAATGAGCCTCTTTTCACAGCTTTCTCTTTCTATTCTCAGAGGCCTCAGCCTGGTGACATCAAAGACAGGATTATGTGGGAAGATAAAAACTTGATCTAATGTCCATGTTTGAAGTCATGAAAGTCCTCTTCTCTTCAAGCCAAAATAACCCTCCTTAAAGCACAATGAGCTCTGGTCCAGGTGCAGTGGGGGGAAGGTTTCAGCAAGGCAGTGAAGATATGTCAGAAAAGCCAAAGAGTTGTACATTAAACCATAATCTTCCTAAATGTGCTAAGAGATTGTATGTAAGCTTTGTCCTGTCAGCTTGTTAAGTCTTCCTTTTAATTGAAGAATGCTATTATGCATGTGGCTGGATTGGCCTTTAATTAGAATTTAACCTGTTTCACCTACTTACAGGGAAATCTACTTCGTGATATATGAGGAATCAAAAAGGAAGTACTAAAACACAAGGTCATCTAAGAGTACACTGTGACCATACATTATCAGTGTCTCTGCATGTAACACTCCATTTCTGATACAGCTGATACTCTCCCTATGGATTACAGAAGGATTTAAGATGTAGAGCAAAATTATGGCCTTTTTATACTTCAAAACATGTCTCTCTCTGTGAGGGATTCTTCTTACACTCAAATATTCTCTCATGTGGTGAAATGATCTTCTCTGAGTCTCTAAAAATTGAGATCAATGGAAACGTTAACCTCATAAAAATGTACCGTTTCAGTGCTTCATAAAGAAGACTTTTGTTTTAATGTGAGCATCTCCAAAACATGTCTCACTCTTATAACAGTGAAGAAACTGTCATGGTCTTGCACAGTCTCAACAGGCCAAAGAAAGTGCAACTGTCCAGGTTAAAATGCAAGCTGATTGCTGTAAAATTTAATGGACATCAGATACTAATGAAAGTGTTTGCCTTTCATACAATCTATGACCTTGCCATGTGGTCATCTCTTTGCCCTGCATTTTCAGCTTTTTACACATATTCACTAACAGAAGCGGTACATAGAGGGTTCTCAGTTCATAACTATGGACGATCAGATGCAACAAACCACACGAAAAATAAGTAATAGACCATATATATGCCTGATACTTGCCACAGCCCCAATTCCAGGCTCAGACAATTCACAATGCTTATGTCATATTCAATTCTACTCCACTGTTGGGGGAAGATTTCTCAGTGGTTTATTGACCATAACTTTAAAATTATGTATCTGTTATATTACTACTTTTTATTTCCCTTATGTAAATTTCCAGTCAAATGGCTATGTTATGGAAGTATAGAAGTTTTAGTTATAGAAGTATTGGAACAAATATATTTCACTGAATGAATTATGATGGAAAAAAAATTTCGCTTTTTCTGATCTTTTACTGGCTGTATATGTATAATCCATGTAGCTACATATTTTGATGGCTATTATGTAGTTTAATTTCTTTCTTTTATAGTTGTATCCAGGCACACATAATTTCTACTGCCAACTTCCCAGCTCCCTGCCTGCCTTATTTTTTACTTTGTGAGGTCATTTCCCCTTTCTCCTACTGAGTTTAAGTCACTAAATTCATCCTGCGCTTTTCCTTTGTAAAAGTTTTAAGACTGGGTATTCCTGTTGAATGGGAAGCTTTATTACTGCAAGATTCATGGAAAGGCTGTCAGTAGCAACTTCATTAAATTAGTCCCTGACAGACACTGAATGTTTCTTCATGACATAGGACACACAAATAAGGGCTAATTCTATAGGCAGGTAGCATATTAATTAGATTTCACCAGCATACAGAAACCTTTAGGATGTGTTTTCCAATGCCTTACTGCTATGACATAACACTTCTGTCAAGTCAGTCTTACAGGTGAATATTTTCTTCCGGTCTGGCTTTGAGGCAGCACAGTGGTGCTAAAGTGATTGGATAAGTACAAAGACAGGTTTTCATTACGCGATGGTGGTGGGAAGGCCCCTCATAGTATATTTTCAAGATGTTAGAGTGGGAGTAAGTTTAATCCAACAAGAGGCCCTTGAGGCTTTTTTTCCCATTTGCAGCTCTGGGTGGTCCAGCTGAATCCTTTGAGATCATTAGGGTCCCCCTAAGCATTTTGATGACAAAGCAATTAATGGAAATTCTTAGAATGAGGGCCTGATAGAATATTTAACAAGCTCTTAGCATCCTTTACTTCTTCTGTGAAACTTTCATCCCCCCCTATTTTCCTGGTTTTTATCGCTGGCATATATGGCAGCAAGAAACTTTTGGTAAGCAGAAAAATTGAGAATAAATAGTTGCATTACCAGGAAGAACTGGGTAGTGTCCATTCTACAGCTGAAAGCAGCTGCCTAAATGGGTTAGGTTCAAAGCAACAACAGTCTGACATCTATCCATGTATCCATATTTGGGGCTGGGCACTGCCATCTGCAAGCATCAAGACTCAAGGCAGAATGAGGCAGGTCTCCTAAGGAGCCACAGCTCCATAACACTAGGAAAAGGGATAATGCTAATTAGAAACCACAGATCTCAAAGGGATGAGAAGACCTGATTAGCTAGCTTAGCTCAGTAAGAAAATGAAAATATTTGGCTCAGATAAGACTCAAAGGAAAGAGGAAATCTGTCTGAATTCAGACTGTGTCTGAGTCAGTGCTGGTACCCAAAGGTTGTTTGCATGAGAGTGCAAGTGGATATTTATCATTGCTTCCTTCCAAGTAGGACAGGTACCAGCAACTACAGCAGAGTTTTATGAACATGATGATATATTTCATAAGCCTTTAACTGTTTCCATCCATCCAATTCTGGTAATTGAATTAGGAGAAAAGTATCAAAATGAAAGGCTGTTGCCATGAGAGAGAAGAGGATCTTGCAGGTGGGGCTTGAACCAATATTTTTGAGGTTTAGATACTGTCTCTGTCTCTGCTACCAGCTATCTAAGCAAAGTTGGGTTTTCTTTATATTCTCTGTCTGTAAAATACGTAAGTAGTGCCTTTTTATATGCTACAATTCTATCTAGCATGGAGAAAATCCAACTCAATCTTGACTGGATCCCCGGTGCTCTGACTGTCTAGTGTGAAAAAAATGTACTTAACTTCTCATCTGACTTGCAAGTTCCCAAGAAAGTAAAATGTTATAGCTTGATAATTTTTGTTGTTGTTTTGTTTTGTTTTTTTGTTTACCTGTTCTTCTGTTGTGGTGGTGCTTTTCACTAAGATACTGCAGTGTTTTCATCATTTGGCCTGGTGGGCTAGAAAGGAGAGTTCCTGTACACATAAGAGTATTAACAAGTTTTGGTACCCATACAGCAGTCTCTGAATATCTTGGCCATACTGGGTCAAAGTAATTGAATCCTTCCCTTCCATTATATCCACCAAAGATGTGAATGGAAACTGCGTGAATCAACCCTTTCTCTTAGTCTTCTGTGGCTACTGGGAGAATTATCACCTGGATGTCAGTGTCCTTATTAAATATTTAATGAGAAATTTTTAAATCAAAGAGACTGGAAAAGTTAAAACATCTTCAGCAGCAGAAACAAAGATTAATTTTGTAAGCTCTCCTCAATGTGCCCTTGTTAATTTTGATGGAGTAAAAGTCATTGAACACACCTTTCATCCTTTGAGAGACCAGAATTTATGTCTGCACTGCTTGTGAATCTTTCTCCACTAATAAGCCAATTCATGCCCCATTCTAATTCTTTTGACATGTCATCTCTAAGTATTATTCTAAAATGACCTTTCAAAATTTTGAGACTGAAGTATTGCATTTCATGAAGCATGGTCAATCTTTGGACCTTTCTACATAAATGTCCAACATTTGTGCCTTAGATTCTCAGTGTAGTTTTTGGCATTTCAAATCTGGTGGTTTCTTGTGACAGCATTGTTGGGGGAAAAAATGTAAGGAAAGGAAAAGGGGATCCACTTAAAGAAAATTTCTTTACTGACCTTGTAGTATTTTTGGTAATGCTGATAAATAAAAGAAGGTATCTTATAGGCAATTAGGATGTTCTCACCTGTATGACAGCATTGATTTACTTCAGCCTGTGCTGGTACAGCTTTCCTGACTTGAACATTTCCTTCTTAAGTGATGCAAACGTGCCAGAGATTTTGTTTTTCTTAAATTAATTGTGCAACAGTAAATGATGCTATAATGATCCGAATTAGAAAGGCACACAACAATCCCAAGGCAGGGGTTGTTGACATTAGAATGAAAAAGTTCAGACTGTTGTTCCAAAGAGGCAATTTCCCCCAGCAGAAGAGTGAAACCTTGCTAGAGTCTTGCAGCTACCAGCTTCACAAAAATGTTAGCATAAGAAAGATAGACCCTTAACAGCCAGTAGTGACAAATGCCTTTCTGCCTTCTCCTGCCATGAATTCAAAAAAATGCCCACTCAACACTTTTGGGAGTTCCAGAAAACTGCTGAGACACTCAAGATTCCTCTCTGATGTCAGTGAATCACTGCCACTAGTGTGGTCCCACGCTTTTATGGCCATCTAAATAGGAAGCCAATTTTCATTTTCAGCAAATCAGAGGAATGTGGCTGAATCTAACAGTTTTCTGATTCCTGCCTGGGAGAAATGTATGTTTGTGATGCTTCTCGGGCACGTTAAGAAAATTGAACGTATTGACAGCAGACTTAACTTCCTTATAAAAAAATTTCACCCTGAAAATATTGTAGAGCTTCAGTAATTGAAAAAATGGCATAAAATCGTACCATATCACAAAAATTAGGGAATTTCATTTTCCAGGAGAACTTAGGAGAAATTCAGTGTGAAACTCAGAGAGCATAGCTTGGTACCATGTAGCTGGGCTTACCATAAGAAATTAACAAAACTCAGAGTAGTAAATAAATAGAGTAGTAAAGTTTAAAAGTACTGTGCAAGTAAGGAAGAAATGGAGGGGCAATAAGAGGACTGTATGTATGCTAAAGGTAGTATGAATCCATGAAAGCTTCCAATTTTGTCTTGACCTTCATTCATATTCCTGCATATTCAATGAGTTGGGGTTTTTCGGTTGTTAGTGAAGGGAGTCTCCTGAGTTGCTTGTATCTGGCAAGTCTCCTCAGATACCTTTGTTACAAGACCTAAAATGCTTAAATTTGTGTCACTTAATTTCACACTATTTCAGTGTGTAGTCAGCCTTTGTGCAAGGTTCTAATCCTCCTCAACTTACACAGATGATTTGCCAGGCACCATCATACCAGGCTCTTTACTGAAGCTCTGTTCAATGTTCAGATTGTTGCACTACCTGTATTTTCACTAAAAATTGGTTACCAGAGAAAAGCATTGAGTCGTTTCATAGTAGCTTGCATTTGATGCCTGCAGGTTATATTAACCCCATTTTATACTTTATTTGTTATTCTTTCCTTTAGAATTCCTCAGCATAATGCACTAGTGTTTGTCCATATATTTTCTTCTCATTTCTCTGGAGATTTGCAGAGGAAATATGCTGGTGACACAGAGACACTTTTACAAAGCAGCAAATATATTGAAATGTAAAATCTGCAGCAATATGACTTTGAGTCCAAATTTAAGCCCATGTATTCAACATTTGTTTGTTTGTTTGTTTTCAACAAAGTTGAAAGTTGGTAAATAAATCAGGGCATTTCCCATTTTTAATAAAGCTTATAAACAGCTATACTGTAAAGATACCAGAGGTTTGGTAAGGATCTCAATTCACTTGTTTTCTGTTTTACTCGTGTAATGGGTTTAACTTCCGTTTGGAGATATAAACTATTCGTCCTTTTGTGGTTTTTTCTTTATCTCTGTCACAAATACTTGAGGAAGCAATAAGTTGATTCTCTTTCTAGGTGTTATGCCAGCAGTCCCATTCAACTTTAAAAATTGTGTACAGTAATAATCAGCTAGCAATGTAGCACATTACATTGCATTTTTTTCTATGTGTACCAGGAAAGCTTTTCATAATCAGTCAGTAATAATTGGTTAAAAAAGATGTAAGCACCTACCAGTCTCAACTATATATTTTATTGAGCATATGAAGTATCACAGTAATTTGCATATTTACTAATCTGTTATGGTACAAATTCATACCAACCACAGTCAAAAGACCACATAGGGATTAAAAACACCCTAATTTCAAGACTTAGGAGAGGATAAGTCCAAATCACACATCCCGCATAAAACAACAGGTTCATAAAACACAAATGGCTACTACAATTACACTAAAAAGTTTCTCTTACATTTTTTCAGCAAATTACCATTTTCCAGTAGCAGTTCTATGGTGCAAGCAATACATGAAAACACATTTTCCTTCTTTCTCTATGCACTGCTATCCAGAATTAATAATTGATTGAACGTCAAATTATTTAGACCATCCTCAAAGGAAGACCTGACCACACTGGGAGTTTGTTATACAGTACACAGAGTTAAAAGTCTATTTTTTGTTAAATTGAAGATTGAGAATAAAAAATAGCATCCCTTACTCGTGAAAGACCTCTTTGCCTAATAATTTATTCACTGGTGTTCTACCAAAAACCTCCCTTTTGATAGTAAAGGACATGATTAGTTGATAAGGAATATCAAGTTGTTTTTACTTTTCCAAATGACTGCTTTAAGATGATACTGGCCTAAAAATTTGGGGTATCATTTGTCATCATTGTGCTGTTAATATCTATTGTTCAATAATTATTTTAATAAGCAATACATAATAAAAGCAGTCCATGCAGTGTTAACTTACAGCTTTCTCCCAGGTCTTTTGCCTTAAAAACAGATTTTTGTATCTCATTGGAAATTACTACCTCTCCCAGTGTAGATTAAGCTTCCATGTGAAGTCTAGAGAAATATTGCAAGATACCGTAGTATATTCTGGATGTCAAATGCAGTAAAATGTATCTTTTAATACTCTGTGAAACTCAGTACTAGAGTTGTTTTTTCCATTGTTAGAACTTGTTTATTTCCTCCTTCAAAAAGCTGTTTCTTTTTGTTGTAACTAGACAAGGAGATAGAGACAAAAGTAATACAACGACACTTCTGCCAATGCCTAGAACACCATGGATGCTTCAGACATGCATGGCACAGACTGGCCACTATTACAGTACCAGGACACAGATGTCTGAGTTGCTTCTCCATCTTAGAGAGCATTTAAATCTGTACCTATATGCAGCCTACTATATCTCAATTATGCTAGCATAATATAAAAACGGGGCTCAGTCTCTCATGCGGGAATTTTTAAATTTTTTTAATTGATTTCACCAGAAAATAATCAAATTATTCCAATCAATGCAGCACTGTCCTTGAAATGAGGAATTTGTACATTCCTGAACCATTTAAAATATTTTTGTATAGAAGATAGGCGGTTAACCTTTGGAGTTTGAATTCTTTGCAAATGCATCTCTGCATACATCCAGTCTGCTTTCGTATATTGCACACAGAAATAACATTGAAGAGTTGCTTTCATTCAGGACCTTTAGCTACAAATGGTTGTCAGAAATCCTGATCCCCTCTCTGATGAAGAACAATTGTCATAGGTGACCCCAAATGTTCATCTATCCCAGTGTCCTGTCTCCAACAGTAAAAAAATAAAGAAAGAGGAGGACAGGAAAAGTATGTCACAATGCTTTCTGAAATATATTATTAGCATAGCAAATCTGAGCAAGAGATAGTGAGTTTTTGTGGATCAATTCTCAGTGCTCTTGCATGAGTTTTCCTCTTGTTCTTAAAATGCATGTAAAATTTTAACACTCTGAACATCCTGCAACAGTGAATTCAGTAGTGTGCTGTGTGAAGTATCACATCTTTCTGTTTGCTTTGAACCCTTCTGAAGACTCCCAGCTCTGGTATTAACAGAAAGAATGAACAAGTGTGCCTCAGCCCACTTCTCCAGATGTCTCACAATTTTGTAAATTTGTGTCATATATCTCTGTATATCCTTGCTTTCCATGCTGAAAAGTCTTAGACTATTGAATTGCTACTTGTACGGAAGATGTACCTTTGATCATCACATCTGATTCTGTCTATATCCTGACAGTTCTAATGTACCTCAGCTGTATTTCAGGAGTGAGGAGCTCTCAGCTCTCCCTGGTGCATTCTAGTTTCCTTTAGATTTAAGGAGGGACATGGTATTTTCTGCTATGTTCTCCATTCTTCTGCCAATAATTTTTCTTTTTTCACGGCTAATGGCTAATAAACCAACATTTTCTTAGTGCTATCTACCATAACTTCCTAAGAATCCAAAGTTTAGGACCAATCATTGTGTATGTAAAACCAGAATTATTTTCCCCATGCATAGCAGTTTGCATATGTCAATAATAAATTTCACTTTCTGTTTTATTATCCTGTAGCTAAGTATGGATGTGTTTCAGCAACTCCAAAGTTCTTGGCCATTCTTCTTTTTAGTCTGAATGACTAAGTATTAGCAAACATTTGTCACTTTTCTGACTGTAACTCACCTTTTGCATGCCACAATTATGAATTCCTGGGACACCCAACACCCATCCCTTTGGCACTCTGATTTGAAAATGTGGCATTTATTCCTATCCTTCCTTCCCTCTTTCCATCCATAGTCTGTTTTCTCCAATGGCACTTGGACTCTGCCTTTGAAGAGAGGCACCCAGGCCCTGTGTCTTTTTTGGCACTTCATGAGCCTTACATTTGTTGCTGTATAACATAACTTTCTCCATGTCCCGTTTTGCAACTAACCTTTTTTTGATATACAGACGTGAATTTGGATCCTTTGGAGTTGAAGGAATCTTGAACTCATTTCCTTCCAGGGTTCTGAGAAGAGTGCTCTAACTATTAGGCTTTTCTTTATGGGCTGTGCCAGTGACCACGTTGTATAAGCAAAGAGGCAAGATCACTGATTCTTTAAACAAATGAGTTACATACTTATATATGTCCAGAACAGAGGCCTGAAGGCTGTAAATTTTTGTCTTTATCATTAGATGTCTAAAATTAAACCTGGTTTGTCTAACTAAAGATAGTTAATCTAACGATATATTCATCAAAACTCCAGAAGCCAGGGTGAAATTTTACTTTACAAAACCAAAACTATTACATATTTTCAGCACTTACAGGGAAGGCTCTATCTTAAAACAGACTTCAAGGATAATGATTTAAAATAAAGTCTTACAATAAAGAGAAAAATCTGTTACCAGAAGAAGCAGCAGCAAAATTCCCAGCAGATTTGCTGTTACCAATTTTTGTCCAGAGAGACTTCAGAGTTGGATCAATGGAGCCCAGAATTTCAGTTATAACTCTGGTTGTTATAGTGTAGCAGGTATCACTGAGATCAGAACATGTCCACTGAAACACTATCATATTTAGACCATAAGCCACTTTAATTCTAAGAGTCTTACTTCATTTGCTTTCCTTTCTTGATTTGCATGCCCTATGGACTTAAAATACACAAAGCAATATCTTGGTTGGGAATAGTTTCCCGTGGATAGAAATAACAATCACTATATTAGCTAGCCACAATAAACCAAGTTTCCCACAGGTAGAAGTAATCATCACTATATTAGGTAGCCACAATAAACCAGAAGCATACTGGGGTGGAATGAATGGCTTTTCTTAGGCCTCCATTCTTCTAGTAATAAATTTTACTTCTCTACCTTTGGCAGTCTGATGATACAAAGATTAAGCTTGCTTGTCCCCCTTGCATCTGTGTCTTCTGCTTACAAACACCCCACCTGTACCCACTCAGTAAAGACTCAGCTGCCTTTTCTGTGCAGAACACATGTGCACTTTAATCTGAAGATAAGCTGTTTCTGGATGAGGTGTACTGGCATAGCAGACAGACAAAATCTAGTAAGTTGCACAAGGTTTCCTTATTTAATTTGTCAAGTGAAAAATCTTACCCTTCACCAGTTTACACCTGCTTTTCAGCTTGGAGGAAAGGATACTGTTTCATTTCTCTACATTTTGCGCAATCATCTGGTTTTATGCAGCATTGGAATTGAGTTTATTTCTTTATTGGGATTATTGTTTGTTGGTACAAATTTGTGTAACTTTGCAAAAGCTATGTTTAGAGAGGAAGTACTTCAGAATGAGGAAAAATAGATGTATAAATGAGTTTGAAAATATTACTTGAATAGTTAATTTTCCCTCTCCCTCTGATAATCTGAAATTAGCAGGTTTTAACCCCCTAAAATTTTCACTGTACAAGCTACAGAAAATGTCACCATCTTTAGTTCATACAAAGTGTAGGCCACAGCACTGGGAATCACATTAAGCCGTCTGGGTGAGTGACCCATGGTCTAAAATCCCCGCTCCCGAAAGCCCCAGTGGTGGGGAAAATCTGCTGCACACAGCGTCCTTGTGTGCAGATTGCTGTGCACCCCGCAATTCGCTGGGTACCCCACAAATCCCCGTGTACTCCGCCGTCCCGGCGTGTCCCTCCGGGCGATGGGCGAGGGCCCGGCCCTCAGGCCCGTTTCGCCTCCGATCAGAGACCTCCTCCCGTCGCGATAGTCCCCTGCGCCGGGTGCCCTGCCTCTGTTGTCGCGATAGCTGCCCCGACTGCCCGGGGGCGAAAGGCGGCGGGAGCGTCCTGCTTACACCTCGCCGCGGCACCCAGGCCTCCTCACATCAAATAAAGTTTTCCCGCAATGAAATTTAGAAGGTCATTCAGAATCTTAAAACTGACCAGAATATTTCCCGGGAGGATTACCTCTTCTCCTGTTCCATATTCTCCACCCCTCTAACCCCTTTGACCGATGTAAAGGGAAAACTCAGGTTCCTTAAGATGTGCTTTGGAGTCCTACACAGCAGTTACATCAAGAGCAATGGAATGTATTTAAATACGTATAGAACTAATATACAACTAGTGCTATTCATTATTTATTTGGCCGACTGCTTTTTTTATAAGCAACTTGGTTTTAGCAGTGGAAATATCGAACTGGATCTCTGCCTAAAATGGAAAACAGCAGAGTAAAGAAAACGTGAAGCACTTTTTCTTTTTTCTTTGTCTTTTTCGTGTATGTGTTTGTTTTTGAATAATTTCTTTTGGCTCAGTTTATCTGGTTGCACTACTTTAGAGGCAATTCCCCTTCCAGACCGATTCACAAACCATGATACCGATATGTGTCTTATTAGCATAATATTATTAGCAGTATTTTTTAGGCGCTAGGAAATCTATAGTTTTTGAAATTAAGATGCCAACACTCTAGAGCAGAGGGAACAACTGGAAATTCAACAGTTCCAGGGGAATTTCAAGTGGTCTAACAGACCCCACAAGTGTGTGGGGGGAAAATTTTGGACAGACAGCGCTCAGGGCCAAACAGGTTTGTTTTTCTAGCAAATTTCTCCGGCACCAAGAAGGATCAGCCTGTCACAGGATATCCTTCCCCAGGGGCGGGGACTGCGACCTGGCGTCTCGGGCCACTGTAGGTGCGCCGGCATGAGGGGATAAAATCGAGGAAGCAGGTGTGATCCAGCACACATTGAAACTGGCAAAACTACAACTGCCTTCACTGGGATCAGGTTCCGAGCCGGTACCCTCTTCTCACACCCGAACGCCGGCTCTTTGCCCATGAGCTGTGGGCAGAGACCACAGTGCCTCCGTAGCAGGCAATTTACCCGTAAGAGGTTTCTTTCCCTTCCTTCTCCTTCTCTTGTCTCCGAGAAAACTTTTGGATACTTTTGCCAGTTTGGGGAGAGGGACTGAAAACTTATGCTACGAGCACAGGTTTCTTAACCAATGTGAAAGGCGAGTATTTTAAATAGCAGCACCAGCAGAAGCAAATGGATGGATTGGCTTTAATGAGCATTGGTGTACAGCAGGGCAGACAGGGTACGGCAGCAATCACTCACAAACCAGCCGGGAATCATCAGCCCAGCACGTCGCTCTCTGACTTCTGATCTCTGACTTCTGATCCCTCTGCACAGACTTCTCGTCTGTTGGAAGGTTTTTTCAGTAAAGTGCTTTTCCCGAATAACTTTTTAACAAATTTCCTGTTGTCTTCTCCCACTTTCCCTCACCTCTTTCACTCCCCTCCCTCCCCCCTTCCCCCGCAGGTTTCTGTGTTCACACTCACGTGGAAGAAACGCCAAGCAACACATACAAAATAGTGGTATCTGCGAGCGGTGAAAGGTGATGTGAAAAGCACAATCTACGAATTGCCGGGCTGGTTTTATTTTAATGAGAAACTAGGGAATTCGGACAATCACACACAGTTTGAGAGGCCAGGTCACGCTTCAGTCCCTTCTAAGGTACTATAGAATGGATTATAAAAGTGTGAAGGGGAAGCGCAAGCGATCGTTAGTTAAAGGAACCCTTCGTCGTCAGTGCCGTTGTCACTTAAATTAGTTAATCGAGTTATTTAACGATTACTCTTTAAGCAGCAAGCATTACACGTCCTGGGGGCCCGGAGCTCGCCAGAGTCTAAGGTAACCACATTGCCCACCTCTTTCGTAGCAAGATCTACAGGGCGGTGGAGCAGAGGTTTCCTGTCTCGTGGAAGAGGGAGAAGCAGACTTCAGCAGCGGTTTTATCCTTCTGTTCTCCCTATTCGCCGGCCGACTGCAGCACTTCTCTCGAGCTCGGGTTTCGTGGGGCCTCCGGGGTGACAGCCCCGGTATAGGGGCTCGGCGGGGAGCCCAGGCTGCTTGGCTGCCCCGTGCCTCAGGCTAGCGGGGTGGCGGGGAGAACTTCCCTCTCGGCCTTTTCCTCCGAGCCAGCCCCTTTGGCCCCGGCTGTGATTTTTCATATCGCCTCTCCGCCACGAACGACATTTAAGGACGATAAAAGATCTTACCTGCGACCTGATTCTCAAATAATCTGATAGTACACGATATAAACACAGACACCAGCAGGGGTATAGTCATGAGATCGATCGGGTTTCCGCACGCATGCCCTGGATCCCCCCGTCCTCTCCCCCGGCAGCCTGGGGGCCTGTCTCCCCCCGAGCCCCTGCTCTTTAGGAGTGCACCAAGACGGAATGGAGGGAACTCTTGCCCTCGGGGTTGTTGCTCGCGGTCTGCTCCAGCAGCGATGCAGCAGCCGGGGAAGCGGCGGGGCAGATCTGCGAGGCGGCGACCGTCAGAGCAGGGATGGTCGAAGCAGTGGGCAACGCCGGCGCCGGCTTGATGGGCACCGGGACAGCGGGCATGGTCTGTGCCGGCGGGTGGCAGAGCGCCTTCACGGGCATGCCGAAGGGTCCGTAGTCGGGGGACACGGGCACACCGGCCACGGAGTCCATCACCCCCACGTGCGGCCACACGGAGCTCACCACGCTGCTGAGCTGGCTGGGCACCGGGTAGCCCAGGTGGTGCATCACCGAGGCCAGCGGCAGCCCGCCGGCCTGCAGCACACCCTTGTAATCTCTGCCGATGATGTTTTCGATGGCGAAGGGATGCTTGAAGCCCGAGGGCTGGCTGCTCCCATAGGGGGAGAACTGCGGCAGCCTTCCCACCGCGGCGGCGGCCGCGGCCGCAGCCACAGCCGCGTCGGAGCCCGCCAGCCCCGGCACCTTGCTCGGGGGAGGCGGCGGCGGCGGGTGCGGATGGAAGTAGTGCACCATGTGCGGAGTGGGCGCCGGGGGCTTGCCGGGACCGCCGCCGCTCGCCCCGCCGCCCGCCCCGCCGCCGCCGCCGGACAGGTGATGCTCGGGGCGCAGCACCTTGAAGCGCTTGCGGCGGCGCAGGAAGCTGCCGTTCTCAAACATGTCCCCGCAGTCCGGGTGCAACGCCCAGAAGCTGCCTTTGCCCGGCTGGTCGGGTCGCCGCGGGATCTTGATGAAGCAGTCATTGAAGGAGAGGTTGTGGCGGAGGGAGTTCTGCCAACGCTGGGTGTGTTCCCGGTAGTAAGGGAACCGCTCCATAATGAACTTGTAGATGTCGCTTAGGGGCAGCATCTTCTCGGCCGAGTGCTGGATGGCCATGGCCGTCAAGGAGATGTAAGAGTAGGGCGGCTTCTGGTCGCTGTACGAACTCTTCCCCGGCCTGGGCATCGCCGCCCCGCCACAGCACTCCCTCGGCCGTACAATCCCGCCGCTCCGGGCTGGGCACCGCTCAATACCGTACACGGCGGGCTTGGGATCCGAGGACTTCACTGCCCTGCCCCGCCGCCGCCTCTACATCCTGGGCGCCACCTGCCCGGGCCACCCGCGACAGCGACCGCCCCGCGGTCGGCCAGCGAGCTCCGTGCGCGGCTTCCTCCAGCAGCCTCTCCCGGCGGGACGCGCTTGCCTCGCCGCCCTCAGCTTGCGTTAGAGACAGCTGCCGCCCAGGCCGCGAGGTCTCGGGCGCTACGTGCCAGAGGGAGGTCCCGATCCCCGCTGGGGTTCTGCTTTTCTTCTGGAGGCCCCTGAGTCTCCCGGGCTTCCCCCCTGCCGCCTGGCACACTCGGCTGGAGTTGATGCTCCTCAGGCACCAAGGGCTCGAGGGCATAAAGTTACCTCGGACGTCTGCAGAGAGAGGAAAGAAGGAAATAAAAACGTCCCTCTCACCGGTCAGTCCAGTGTCCCCTTTAAAGTTTGCGGCAGAGGCGAGCGTCGGGAGTCGGCGAGGAGAGGTGAGCGGGGCGGCGACCGCCGTGGCTGTTGGCGAGGCTTGTGCGCTCCGGCGCAGTTTTGTAATGGTGCCCGAGTCCCTAGACCCCCGCAGTTCCTGCTCTCTTGCTATCACATGACAGCCGCTTGGGGACTTGGCGTCTCTTGGAAAAGGAGCGAGAAGCGGCTCCCGACTCCCTTCTCACTCACATCTCCTCATCAGGGTGAGGTGGAGCCAGGCGGCTGAGAAAAGTCCGTATGAGACCGAGATCCGCTTTCCATAGGGCAGGGAACAGCGGCCCAAGCAGGAAAGCTTCCTCCTCCCATCTCTCCCACTCCAGCTTCCCTCCACCCCTTTCACAGCCCCCCTACCCATTCTCCTCCTTCTTGACCCCTCGCTCCCGCACAGCCCGGCTTACAGCGGTAGGTGCGAAGGCCCTCCGAGAGGACCGCACCACAGGGAGATGGGAAACGGGAAGAGGTCTTTCCTCGTCCCCGTGGCAAGTCGAGTCAAGCACCCAGGAGAAACGGCCCTCGAGCTAGCCCTGAGAGGCAGCAAGCGGGAAATATGGGCCCTTTGAAATAATTTTTTATCACTCCTGTCATTATGTTTCAGAAGCTACGCAAAGACTAGCACAAAAACAAGAGAGAGGCAAAAAATCCTACACTCTTCTCTCCAAATCCTTACTGTCAATTCTTGCTACTCGCCACGATGCGGCTCATGGAAAACACGTAAAGAACCAGCCAAAGCATCATCTGTACGCTTAGAGACAGACTACTTAGCGCCAATGTTGGTTTAGACCGGCTCATTAGTAGGAATCAATGAACAGTGCAACAATTCATATCTATCCTCTAAACGTACTGCGTTATAGCGAGTAGGATGCAGATTTGAGCGAGGAAAACGGAAGACTGCTTGCTTAGCTGCCGCTAGATTTGGAAGAAACACTGCTCAACATCAGCACCTACCAGAGCTCAATTAGCGAGATGCTAGAAGAGGAATCAGCGTTAAAATTATTAGTTTGACTTTTATTGCCTAAATAAAGAATAGGTTGAAAGAGCCATACTATATATAAAACTATGTATGGAAAAGCTTTTTTGAGCCCATCCTTCCAGGCTATTGCGCTGGGTCAGACCCCGCGGGGGTCTGTACTACTCGGGTACGGCGGCTGCAGCACCACTGGGGCAGAACCCGGCCGGGGATGCTTCCCGCGCTCCACTTCTGCCGTCGAGGGAGTTGATTTGAACATCAAACTTGTTTGCTTGTCTCCGAGTCAGGCATCGCAGGTAGAAATGGTGAAGAGGAAGGGGTGGGGGAAGAAAAAAAGCTTTAAAATATGTGCTTATAATCTCTGCCAGTGGGCGAAGGAAAAGACTAATTTTAAACCCACTCTCAAGTAATGTGTATTTAACAGTTTTTATACCTGATCAAGGTCAGTCAAGTGAAAAACATAATCAAAGGTAAAGAAGCAGAATAAGTAGCCAAAATTCTGCCCAGCCAAGCTACCTCAGAAAGCGCGTGGTTTTTAAAAAGTTTCAGATTATTGTCTAAAGCATTCACTTTCCTCTGAGAAACTAGGAGGCACGGTGGCAGCAACATTAACATCGTGCATCTTAGGAAGCTAATTTCCCTATTGCCTGCATGGCGAGACCCGACATTTCGACATCTTTCCTGATGTGTCTATACATTTTCCCCAAAACCATTTTATTCCGTGTTTTACCACCTACTCCTGTCCTAACTGTTTAAAAGCCCTGCTCCTACCCTAAAATCCTGAATCTTAAAGTCATTGTCAGTATTTGCCTCATCTCACTAGTTAGCAGCCCGCCGTTTTCCCCCCGTACGGCATGTGTGAGAATTTAGCCTGGCCCTTTCTCACATTTACCCTCTTCAACTCCGCTGCAGTCGGATTTATTTTTCAAGGGAGAACAGATCCATCCCTGGAGACCCGTGAGACCCGAAATGCACTGTTAGCGTTTATTCTTCTCCCACCCCTTCCCAAATGCGGCCGCTTTTGGGAGCAGTGGTAATTCGCTGTTTCCCCGGGAAGGCGTGGAGGGAACGGAGGAAGGGAGTCGGCCGGGAGCTCGGTGGGTACCATCGTCCGGCGGGCACCGCTGCAGGAAACCTGAGGCTGCGGTGCTGCCACCTCTGTCCTCTGCGCTCCCGCAGGCCTCCAAGGTAGGACTTCTGGTAAACGATGGGGTGCCGGAACAAGCCCGCGTTTAACAGGAGCCCTTCCCAAGCCATCAGAAAAGTGCTTGCATGCACGGGCTAGTGGCTAGCCAATTGGTACGCGCGTTTATGGGGAAACTTCACCGAAGGGCTGCAGTCCACCCAGATATTTGTGAAAGCGAGACCTGTTCCTTGAAGCCTCTAAGACAATTACTCAAAGAAACACACCTCAGGTAATCGGCCTGACATCAACCAGGCCAGTTCAGAATTTCAGGAGGTAATGTTTTACTAATGATGCACTGCTGGCAGCCACCCTGTGTTACTCGAGTCGTCTCTGCATCCCTCCCGACACGGCAACATAGTTTCTCAGGCTTTTTTTCTTCAACCAGAAAAGTCACTATAAAGTTTTGTTGCTCTCGAGAAATTACTTCTTGTTGCACTCCTCAGACAGTTTCAATCCTCGGGCAAAACTCTGCCCCTGGAAGATAGCCGTGGCTTTGATGGAGCAGGGTGACTGTCCCCTTTCTTTCACTTGCTTTCCCGGACGCTGCATTTAGACATACTTGCCTTCTAATTCTGCTGCGGTCTGCCTGCTTTAGTGAAGGTTAGCTTTAGAGAGGGCTTTGGTGACACAGGGTAAAAAAAGCTTCGTTTATCAAGAGCTGCATCACTGAGGAAAACAGAGCCGAGCAGCGCTTGGTGGACGGCCAGCTTGATAGAGTTAAGATATGCTCCCTCCTTGATGAGAGAGGTATCTTCGGGCAGGGAAAAAGCCTTCACCTCCAGCCTCTTCCTGCAAGCCTTTAGCTCAGAGTCCGCCGGTTTCAGCGGAGGAATTAGCTATGTTCTTACATTAGGACAGGTAATGCCAGCACGAAGAAGAGCTTCATCTTCTTTCCTCCCTCTCTGTAATATTTTTTCATTTTCTTCTGTCTATTTCAGCTGCTACTCAGTCCTACTGTTAGTCATGACTTCCTGGCACCGCTGCTAATTTCAAGGCGAAGTGAAGTT